>JAJOOR010009477.1:0-41842 GCA_036250505.1 Solanum acaule
CCCCCCCCCCCCCCCCCCCATAGTGTAAGGCCTTAAAAACCAGACCTAGAATTTTTTTGCAGAAAGTTACCTGAAGCAGTGAACCATGGCAGGGTTCACGAACCGTGATAGGGTGCACGGTCCGTAGACTTGCCCATGGTTTGGAGTTAAACTCCACCAGGCCCAGATGTCAGACCACGAATGCCTTTACGGACAGTGGTCTTGAGAACGGGTCGTGGTGGTGTCCGTCGTTTAGAACCAGTAGCCTCCCTAGCCAGCCCCTTACACCCAACGCCCAAGTGAAGACTACGGGGACCTTCACGGTCCGTGGTCCTTCACACGGGTCGTGGGGGCATCCATGAAGCCTAACCAGTAGGCCTCTTAAACTTGAGCCTCCAGACCTCAGCCCAAGTAAGGACCATGGGGACCTTTACAGTTTGTGGTCCTCCACACGGGCTGTGGTAGTGGCTCGTGGACCAAGCCTTCAGAACCACATGACCAAGTGAAGACCATGAGAGCCTTCACGGTTCGTAGTCCCTTTCACGGTCCGTGAAAAGGGCCGTGGTCAGCCCATCTGCAGCTTTAAGTCAGAGGTCTTTTAGTGTTTTCCTATTTTGTTGAACCTCTAAACTACGTCGGTTTAACCCTAAACTACATGATTTTGATTAGTTTTAGCCTAGAAACATAACTAGAACTTACCTAAGTAAGATCTTTAATCAAAACTTAGAAAATTAGAAGTAAAAGAGGAGAAAAGGTCGAGCAACCCTAGTTCAAGAACGCATCAAGGTTCCATCCCCGAAATCAAAAGATTTCTTCGTGGAATTTGTCACCAGGTATGTGGGATTTCACTAGTGGGTTCCTTTCTCCCATTAGGTCCCTAGAATTCAATCAGATTCTTGATTCCGTATTATTAACTAGACCTAGTTTCTAGAACGTCAGCAGATTATCATGAATTAGTTATTGATATGTTCCAAATTAGATTATCATGTTATTACTTTGTTTCTTGCATGATTTTCAGAACCCTAGCTTGGCAGTTCTTTAGTTCTTGAATTACATATGCTAGGTCAGATATTTTAGTATTTCAGATATACATGCCTCAGTCTTGAATGTGTCATTATCGGTATATTATTGCGCAATCTCAGTTTGCATGTCTGTTTTGAGCTATCTAGTATATTACATAAATTTAGTCATAATGTGTTAATCATTTAATCTATTGGGAGTAGCATAATACCGAGTTGGACTAGGGTCAGTAACCCATATAATCCTATAACTATGAGCTACGTAGGTTGTAAGTCCCTTATGTAGGCATCATTTTAGTGATCACGCCAGCATGCCTCTACACCTTTGGCCGGGTGTATTGGGTCATCTCGATGGGGCGTATACATCAGACTACACATTTAGCTCATGTGGTTTTATTATCGGTTATTAGTAGCTCCCACAGTGCAGTCAGACTCCATTGCATTGACCATATTTCAGTACAGTCAGTATTCAGTCTCAGCATGTTATAAATTTGGTCATTGCAATTAATTAGCTCAGTATTCAGTATCTATATCATGTTCAGATTATGCTCTTGCTTTATTGCTTGTTCAGTTATGTGTTAATTTCAGCTTTACTCTATCCTGCATTCTCAGTACCTTTCAAGTACTTATGCATACTCTGCACTACATCTTCTCGTGATGTAGGTTCATGTTCTCAACTTCAAGATCACGCTTAGATCGATTCCGAATCTCCAGTTCAGCAGCATCAGTGGTGAGTCCTCATTCTTCGAGGACAATAGTCATGTTATCTTTGACTTTTCATATTTTTGTTTCAATTTTGCTAGATTAGCTAGGGTATGTCCCAACACTTTTAGTCAGTTAGAGGCTATATTCAGACATAGTCAGATTCAGCTTAATATTTGAATTTGATGTTTCTTTTGTATTAAACTCTCAGATTTGATGTTCAGTTTTAGTATATGGGTATTCCCCATCATTTCAGATTTAGTTATTATTAGCTTCCGAAACAATTTTATTTCTTAGTTTATCTTTAGTATGCTCATGATTATGCTAGCAAGGTTAGCTTGGGGTCATTTATGCTACTAGGTCCCGTGTCCGCATCTCGGGGATAGCTCGAGCCGTGACAGTTTGCATGTTGCTTGTTTAGAATAGAAGAAATGAGCTTATCTTGTAGCAACGGTAACTAAGTGAGCTACCCTTCTTCGAAAATGATGATTCTTAAGGATAACATCCTTAGTTTCAGGTAGTTGGAAGGTGAGTCAATCCATGAGTTGTGGCTAAGATTTAAGACACTATTGCTGCAATACCCAACTCATGCAATCCCAGATAAGATGCTACTGGATTGCTTCTATAGAGGTCTTGGTCCTGAGAATAGAGGAGTGGCTGACCAAATTTCTCCAGGTGGTATCACATGACTACCCTATGCAATAGTAGCCTAACTCCTTGATCGCATGGCCAAGACCAACAATGAGACAGAGAAGGACCAGGTCTTGGCCACACTGTTGACTCAGCTGGATCTCTTGGCTAGAAAGATAATGGAATTAGAAGTACTGTACCAAAAGAAAGATAGGTACATTCCCCCTCATGAGCATAGAAAATCCAAGGAGTACGAGGGTAGACAAGTAAAAGAGATACTCTCACCCATTCTTCACAAAGTCGAAGAACATGACAGAGTGTTGAAAGAGAAAAAAAAGAATGTCTCACTGCTGAATCAGATGACTACTTACCATTCCATATCTATTTAGCTACTGGAGACCCAAATGGTTCATGGGTTGTCTTATCTCCACCCAGGAGTGAAGTTTGAGTGAGGACTTGCATTGAGCCATGACGTTAAATAAGGCGCTTCTTGGGAGGCAACCCAAGTTTTATTGCTTTCTTTTTGTTTTTGGAATAATCATGTGTTGATTGTTCATGTTGAAGTGTAGAATGTGTTTGAAAAGTGCAGGTTGGTGAGCAAAATGTCCAATCGGCGACTCACCGAAGAAGTCGGCGAGCCCAACTTGGACCGCCGTTGGACTCAAGAAATTTTGAAATTGGAGTCTGTAAAACTCGGTGGGCCCACGGACTAGTCGGCGGATCGCTGAACAGGTCAGCAATCCCGACTTAATGTGTTGTTTGGAACCCCAGGTTAACTAGAGGTCCTTTAAAACTCGGCAAGTTAAGTACACACTCAGCGTGTCGCTAAGTGGTTTGGCGAAGAAAAATAATGTCGCCGAAAAGGCTAGAAATTGATGGTTTTTAAAAGGCCAAAGGTTTAAAATTTCAAACTTTTTCACATTTCCTCACTTTTTAACTTCACAAAAGCACACTCGCACTATATTTCCCATATTTTTGCATGTTACCACTTCCTAGTCGTCGATCTTGTGTTTAGAGTTGGAAATCTTTGCCGCCTAGCATTTCAAAACGTATATACGACATCTGAGGTTGGTTTTACGAACCCCAAAATTTGTAATTAGTGATTAAACTCAATTGCATTGTTATAAATTATTTTGAAGTATGCTGGGCCTCTCTAAATCCGTGTTTGTGTGCTTGCTTGCCTGTTTTATAATTTCGATTATCATGCCTAATTGTAATTTCCTGAGTTTCGTGCCCTTAAAATTAATCAAAATTGTTGGGTTGTGCTTAATTTTTGTTGGGTCTAGTCGAGTGAAGTCTGAGTAACCCATATTTATGCTAAATGACGTGCTTTGCCCAATGATGGAGCATTTGATATGCATTTTAAGGGATTAAGTTGTCAAATGACCAATTTTGGCCAAACCGGGGAAAGTCTGAGTACCCTGGTGGCATGGGTCTTATGGGTCTGAGTCTAATTGAATAAGTGTATTGTTTGATTTTGTTTTCGGGGGTTCGAGTTTGATTTTGGAAGTTGGGGTAGAAAGTAGGCACGTTGGGCAGTTTGGCGAGCTGGGTCAAGCTCACCGAACCACTCGGTAGTTCACCGAACCCCCCGTGATCGCCTTTAATTGCATGGGTTTTGATGCTTTTGTTTCTGTAACTTTCGGCGAGAAGCGTGAGTTCGTCGAGTGCACTCGACGACTCACCGAAAGCTTCTTTAATCACCTTTTCTGCACCCCTAACCCCTAAACTGCATAGTAATTTTCGGTGGACTAATCTGTGCTCGCCGAAAGATGTCGGCGATTTGCCAAAAGGCCTTTCCCATCACCAACAGGCCATTTTTTTGGAAATTCTTTAGGCCAATCCTTTCGGTGAGCCTAATCTAGCTTGCTAAAGTAATTTGGCGACTCGCCGAATAGTTCAGCGAGTCTGTTTGCATTATATTCTTTGTGCGTTTTCTTGAAATGTTTCTAACTTTCTACGATGTTTATTGCAAAGATGTCTAGGACCAATTTAGACATGCCGCATCGCAAAAAGCACGGGGAATAGTCCAACGAGAGGGCATCTACCCCTTCTAAAAAGGGAAGGAAGGAACCTCCAAAGGGAGGAAAAGACAAGGGCAAAAAGCTCGTATCTGAGGTTTCGGAGCACAACTCCGACAGCAAGGGAGAGTCCTTTGACTCCAGGCTGCATTTTCTGAGTCGAATGATGATTATCCTCTACATTCCTGCGGGCAGAGATTCGTGCTAGGTCTCACCTAGATTCGTCGAGAATTCCAGAGGCTACCCCTCCTACAACTGCTACAGTACCAGCTGAGGCACCGACTAGGGTAAAAGTGCCATCAGTACAGGGTCCTCCTCGGCTACTCAACAGATTAAAATCTGGGGGACTGAGGATGATTTTGGAAGAGAAGTTGTTGTCCATAGAAGGCCTAGAGGGAAAGTACTCTCTATTATTGGACACACTCAGGTGGCATAGATTCGATATCTTCACCAGGCCCCAAGGCCCATAAATCCCCACCTGGGTCCGTGAGTTCTATTCTGCTTACGGTGATCTGGTTCCTCACGAAAAAAAGAAGGCCAGTGACTTCAGATCGGTGAAGTCTTTCATGGTCCGAGGAAAAGAAGTTGGGTGTAGCAGCGATCACATAAACACTGTCTTTGAGAGAGCCACATGGTTTGAGCATGAATACGAGGTCGTAGCGACAACTAAGTCCCTGGATGACCTAAAAGTCTGGCTTCCCCTTCTTATTTATGATACCACCCCAAGGTGGATTGAGGCGGGAGTCCAGATAAAGAAGAAGGACTTGAATGTAGCTGCACGGTACTGGTTCAGATTCATCAGTAGCTCCATCATACCTTCACAGAATGAGTCTATTCTCTGCCATGCAAATGGAGCCTGTCTAGGGTCGATCATAGCAAATAAGCGACTTAACTTGGGATTGATTATTGAGCAGGAGATGGCCATGAGGGACAACCAACATCAGACATCCCTTCCATTCCTGGTCTTGATTATAGATTTGTGCCGGCGTGCTGGAGTTCCTAGTGATGAGAAGAGGGATATCGAGGTCATTCCTACATCTTCCACTAACATCTGGAGTATAGAAGCCGAGTACACTCGGGAGGAGGCAGACATGAGGAAAGCAACTCCGGTGGATGCTTCCCCGGAGGTAGACGTTGATTCTATACCTGCAGAGGCATCTTTGCCTACTCCGGCCTTCAGGTACTTCTACTTCCTCCCAGACTTCTAGTTCTTCCGTTGCTTTCCAGCCCACCAAGATCACTCAGGCCATGATCCTGAAGATGGGGCACTTAGCCCATTCTGCGGATGTGAGGGCTACCCGATTAGAGGTTGTTGTACCATAAAGGATTAGGAGTGATATCCTAGCTGCACTTACGCCCCTCCAAGCATCTATTAACACTCTTACTGCAAGAGTAGAAACTTGTGAGAGTCGACAGGGGGCCACTTAAGAGGTGATGGCTTTGAAAGCCGTGGTCACTGAGGAAGGATGTGGACTACTTAAAGTCCACTGACTTCACCTCACTATTGGAGGCAACAGATGATGTGGATGCCCCAGCTTCTTCTGAGATCCCTCCGGCCACCACCGGAGACGTACCGATGGATGATGTGGCAGTTGATGAGTCTGAGGTAGAGACTGACGAGGAGCAGATAGAGGTGCTAGAGGAGACCATTTATGGAGACCTGCCTGACCTTGAGAAAATGATTATACAGTCGGTGATTTAGACATCGCTGACAGATACGTCCATGGTAGGCCCTAGTAGATCGAGCGCTGCTGATGCTACACCGGGCACTAATGCCCGGACAGATGGAGCAACTGTGTAGACAGGACCCTTCTTTACCTCCCTCTCTGTCATTTTTATTGACTTTTTAGTATTTTGTTACATTTGAGGACCAATTGTTTATTTATTTGTGGTGGGGTGAGGTATTTCCATACCTACCTCTTATGATTATTATTTTTGTAAATATTGGGTTTTTGTGTTTGAATTGTGTTTTGACACTGTTTTGTGGATGTTTGAGCTTGTGGCTTCGTATTTTGAATGCAAATGGTTTTTGACCTTTCTAAAAAAAATTGCCACCTCTTGTTGTGTTTGAATATGGCTGTTCTTGTGCAAATTTGAGTCTCAGTCATGATCAATACTGATGACTTGAATGTTGCTCTTTAATCGAACACAAATGAATGTGCAGCTACGAAGTGACCAAATGAAGTTGCATAGACAATATGTGAACTTTTTGCATCTCATTGCGACTAGCCGAATATCAAATGAGTCTCTTGTGATGAACGTTGCACACTAGCGAAAGTGTGGAGTCTTGTTTGATATTGGTGTCAATGCCTTGTGTGATGAGCTTACCGTGAACCTTGTGTGATGACACCTAGTATTTGCCTCGTTGGTCCGGTTGACTAAGTGATGCAAGCTCTTGAAATGATCTTAGGCAACAATTTTTAAGAGTGAAACAATTTGACAATATACCTCTTTTGTGGCTAACCTTGTGAGTGTGTGAACTTTGCTTGAAACCCTTTTTGAGCCTTATCCTTTTCTTGGAAGAAATTTGATGAAATTGTAACCCCTCTTTACCCATTCACCCATAATCCTCATGAAGTGTGGTTTGTTTGAATAACCAACTTAGGCCAAAAGCCTAAGTTGGGGGTGTGGTAAAAAGATAAGGTAAATCAAGAAGTGCAATGAAGTCCCCCTTAATCCATAGTTTTGAGAAAGATGGAACCCCTCCATACAAAAAAAGAGAAAAAAAAAAGAACGAAAAAGAAAAAGAACAAAAAAGTTGTAATTCCCCGAGCTACCCCCGAGACGCGGACATGGGACCTAGGATCACAAGTGACTAAGCTAACCCTGCTGACATAATCATGAGCATACTAAAGATAAACTGAGAAATAAAACTGTTGCGGAAGCTAGTAATAAGTAAATATGAAATGATGGGGAATACCCATATATTAAAACTGAAGATGAAATCTGAGAGTTTAATACAAAAGAAACATCAAACTCAAATACTAAGCTGAATCTAACTATGTCTGAATATAGCCTCTAACTGACTAGAAGTGTTGGGACATGCCCCAGCTAAGTCTAGCAAAACTGAAACTAAAACAATGAAAACTGAAAGATAACATGACTATTGTCCTCGAAGAATGAGGACTCACTACTGATGTTGCTGAACTGGAGGTCGGGAATCGGTCTAAGCGTGATTTGTATGCTGAGAACCAGAACCTACATCACGAGAAGATGTAGCGCAGAGTATGCGTCAGTACTTTTTTTTTTTTTTTATTTTAAAACGACCCTTGCGTGGGTCAGGGGCTTAGCAACACCCCCAGGCCTTATCATAAATAAAAACCAAAGCAAAATACAAGAAGGGGGACATAAAACCTTACCTTCAGTCCTATGGTTCAAGAGTCAACCTTCCTCCTAAGGATAGTCAACTCATCCCCGTACTATAAAGGAAACCTAATCTCTACGCAACTAGGAGAGAGGACTCCTCTCGATACAAAGTAACTAGGAAGTATAAATAAGGGAGACTCTCCCCTTACAAAGTAAGAAGAGAATAAAACCTAAGCCTATCCAAAAAGCTAAATCTAACAGAAAAGCTATAATGAACAGGGTAGTTGACTAAGGAGTGCAACATCATGGAGGTTGTTTAATTCTTTTCAATCTCTTTCTTCTAAAGTTGGACATGCCCATCTTTTCCAGCAAATAACTACCTTTGGCATCTATTGGTAGTTATTGATAAGTGTAGTAGTGATGAACTATGTCAGTTTTGTGAGCGTCAGTACTTGAAAGGTACTGAGCATGCATGATAGAGTAAAGCTGAAATAAAGACATAACTGAACAAGCAATAAAGCAAGAGCATAATCTGAACATGATATAGATACTGAATACTGAGCTAACTAAATGCAATGACCAAATTTATAACATGCTGAGACTGAATACTAATTGTACTGAAATGGAGTCTCACTGGACTGTGGGAGCTACTAATAACTGATAATAAAACCACATCAGCTAAATGTGGAGTCCGATGTATACGCCCCATCGAGAGGACACAATACACCCGGCCAAAGGTGTAGAGGCATGTTGGCGTGATCACTAAAATGGTGCCCACAAAGGGGACTTACAACCTACGTGGCTCGTAGTTCTGAGACTTTATGGGTGACTGACCCTAGTCGAACTCGGTATTATGCTACTCCCAATAGATTAAGTGATTAACACATAATGACTGATTTTTTGTAATATACTGGATAGCTCAAAATAGACATGCAAACTGAGAATGCACATTAATATACTGAAAGTAATGCATTCGAAAACTGAGGCATGTATATCTGAAGTATTGAAATATCTGACCTAGCATATGTAATTCAAGAACTAAAGAACTACCAAGCAAGGGTTCTGAAATTCATGCAAAAACGAAGTAATAATATGATAATCTGATTTGGAACATATAAATAACTAATTCATGATAATCTGTTGGAGTTCTAGAAATCCTAGGTCTAGTTAATAATAGGGAATCAAGAATCTGACTGAATTATAGAGACCTAATGGGCGAAAGGAACCCACTAGTGAAATCCCACATACCTGGTGACGAATTCTACGGAGAAATCCTTCGATTTCAGGGCTGGAACTAGAGGAAACTTGTTGCGTTCTTGAACTAGGGTTGCTCAACCTTTTATCCTCTTTCGCTTCTAATTTTCTAAGTTTTGATGAAAGATCTGACTTAGGTAAGTTCTAGTTATATTTCTAGGCTAAAACTAATCAAAACTACGTAGTTTAGGGTTAAAACGACATAGTTTAGAGGTCCAACGAAATAGGAAAAGACCAAAAAACCCCTAAGCTAAACTGTTGACAGGGCTGACCACGGTCACCTTCACGGACTGTGAAAGGGACCATTGACCGTGAAGGTCCTCGTGGTCTTCACTTGGTCCCGTGGTTTTGAGGGTTAGGTCCACGAGCCCTACCACGGTCCGTGTGAAGGACCACTGATCGTGAAGGTCCCCGTGGTCATCACTTGGGCTGAGGTCTGGAGGCTCAAGTCTAAGGGTTTTCTGGCTGGCCTTCGCGGACGCTCCCACGAACCGTGTGGAGGACCACAGACCGTGAAGGTCCCCGTGGTCCTCACTTAGGTGGGGAGTCTAAGGTCCAAGCTAGGGGGGCTACTTCCTAAGTGACCACAGACGCCCCCACGGCCCGTCATCAAGACCACGACCCGTGAAGGGTCTCGTGGTCTGATGTCTGGGCCTGGTGGGATCCAAGTCAAGACCATGGCCAGGTCGACGGACTGTGGACCCTATCACGGTTCGTGAACCCTGCCGTGGTTCACTGCTTCAGGTAAGTTTCTACAATTATTTTCTAGGTCTGGTTTTCGAGGTGTTACAATATCTCCCCCTTGGGATCATTCATCCTCGAATGAAGACTAAACTAATTGTAATGGAGGGGATGAGCTGCAACCCTACCACTAAACATTGGAAGCTGATTTCTGACTGAACTGAGTTCCAAGAACATGCAAATACGTTGAAAATGCAAGTACAAACTAAAGGAACATGATGCTAGACTGAATTTACGCATGAATGACTGAAAAACTGAAGAGGAACTATTACCTCAAGCTAGAATGGATTCGGAAGGGAAGAGGTGAGGATAGTTGGCTTTCATGGCTTCTTCTGCTACCCAAGTAGCTCCCTCTACTGACTGACTCCACCAAACCTTGACTGAAGCGACTTCTTTGTTTCTCAACCTTCTAACCTGACGATCAAGAATTTCCACTGGTACATCCTCATAAGAAAGGCTATCTTTTACAGCCACACTCTCTAATGGCATTACGGATGTTGGATCACCCACACACTTCTTCAATAGTAAAATGTGAAAGACTGGATGCACTGCAGCTGGCAACTCTAACTCATAAGCCACTTTACCAATTATTTTCAGAATCTTGTAAGGGCCTACATATCTAGGATTGAGCTTCCCTTTCTTGCCAAATCTCATCACCCCTTTCATAGGTAACACTTTCAAGAAAACCCAATCATCAACTTGGAACTCTAGTTCCCTTCTCCTTACATTTGCATAAGACTTCTGGCAACTCTGGGCTGTCTTAAGTCTATCTCTAATGAGTTGAACTTTCTCCATGGCATAAAGGACTGAATCTGGCTCTATCAAGGTTGCTTCACCTATTTCAAACCAACCAACATGAGATCTACATCTACGCCCATACAATGCCTCATAAGGGGGCATCTGAATGCTGGAATGGTAGCTATTATTGTAGGCGAACTCTATAAGAGAAAGGTGATTATCCTAACTACCCTTGAAGTCGATCACACAAGGTCTCAATATGTCCTCTAAGGTCCGTCTGCGGGTGGAATGTTGTGCTAAGGTTAACCTAAGTACCAAGACCCTTCTGAAATGACTTCCAGAAATAAGAGGTAATCTGAGGACCTCTATCTGAGATGATAGACAAAGGAACCCCATGCAATCTGACTATCTCATTAATGTAAAGCTTGGTGTAGTCCTCTGCCAAATTTGTAGTCTTGACCGCCAAAAAGCGAAAAGACTTAGTAACTCTGTCTACTATTACCCAAATGGAGTCATGCTGTTTGCGAGTACGAGGTAAACCTGTGATGAAGTCCATGTCGATCACTTCCCACTTCCAAGTAGGAATGTCAATCTCTTGAGTCATACCTCCTAGTTTCTAATGTTCTCCCTTAACTTGCTGGCAATTAGGGCACTTAACCATAAAATCTATTATATCTCTTTTCATACCATTCCACCAATAGACTTCCCGCAGATCACGATACATCTTAGTGGCGCCTGGATGAATAGAGTATCTTGAGTTATGGGCTTCTGCAAGAATCTGCTGCCTCAACTCGCCCACATTAGGAACACATAGTCAGCCCTGACAACGAAGCACACTATCTCCCCTTTGGGAGAAAAGCTCAACTCTCTGTTTATGGACTGCACCCTTGAGTTCGAGCAATATCGGATCACTGTCTTGCTTTTCCTTAACCTCCACTACCAATGAAGATTCTGATCCATTTTGAACTGTCACACTACCATCTGATATGCTCATAAGACGAACTCCTAAACGAGCAAGCCTATGAACATCCTTAGCTAGCTCTTTTTTTCTTTCTCAATATGTGCTACACTACCCATAGATAGTCTGCTAAGGGCATCTGCTACTACATTTACCTTACCAGGATGGTAATGCTCACTCATGTCATAATCCTTGAGGAACTCAAGCCATCTTCTCTGGCAAAGATTCAACTCCTTTCTGGGTGAACACATACAAGAGACTCTTATGATTTGTGAACACATCTACATGAATACCATACAAGTAGTGTCTCCAAATCTTGAGTGCAAACACCACTGTTACAAGCTCGAGATCATGAGTTGGATAGTTCTTCTCATGCACCTTAAGTTGTCTGGAAGCATAGGCTATAACCTTACCTCGCTGCATTAACACGCAGCCTAGGCCGACCCTGGATTCATCACAATAAATTACATATCCATCTGAACCCTCTGGTAGAGTCAAAACAGGAGTTGTAGTCAACCTAGTTTTCAATTCTGCGAAGCTTTTCTCACAATTATCTGACCACTGAAATTTGACCATCTTCTCAGTCAACCTAGTCAATGGATGAAAATCCTTCCACGAACCTTCTGTAGTAACCAGCTAGACCCAAGAAACTTTTGATATCTGCAGGAGAGATAGGTCTGGGCCATTGTTTCACTGCTTCTTTTTTCTGGGAATCTACTCGGATACTTTCGCTGGATACTATATGCCCAAGGAAAGCAATTGATTGTAACCAAAACTCACACTTGTTAAATTTTGCGAATAATGGCGATGTTTGAGAGTTTGCAGAACAACTCTCAAATGACTCACATGTTCTTCCTCATTCCTAGAGTAAATGCGGATATTATCAATAAAGACGATGACGAATAAGTCCAAATACTGCTTGAACACTCTGTTCATCAAATCCATGAAAGCTGCAAGAGTATTGGTTAGTCCAAATGACATAACTACAAATTCATAATGACCATCCTGAGTTTTGAAAGTTGTCTTCAGAATGTCATTATCTCTGACCTTAAGCTGATGATAATCTGATCTGAGGTCTATCTTTGAGAAATGACTAGCACCCTGAAGTTGGTCAAACAAGTCATCAATCTTGGGGATAGGATACTTATTCTTGATTGTGACGTTGTTCAACTGCCTATAGTCAATGCACATCTTGAGTGAACCATCTTTCTTCTTTACGAACAACACCGGTGCACTCCATAGCGAAATACTAGGTTTGATGAAGCCCTTATCTAAAAAGTCTTTCAACTGCTCTTTTCAATTCCTTAAGCTCAGCTGGAGCCATTCGATAAGGAGGGATAGATATAGGCTGGGTATCTGGAAGGAGATCAATTCCATAGTCGATTTCCCTTTCGGGAGGAACTCTAGAAAGATCTTCTGGAAACACTTCTGAAAACTCATTAACCACTGGAACTGACTTAAGAGTTGGGGTTTCGGAGCTTGAATCATTAACCCGAACTAGATGATAGAGATAACCCTTGTAGATCATCTTTATGGCCTTAAGGTAAGAAATGAATCGACCCATAGGTGCTAAGCTACTACCCTTCCATTCTAAGATTGGTTCATCTGGAAACTGAAAATGAACAATCCTAGTTCTACAATCGACTAAGGCATAACATGAATGTAACCAATCCATGCCTAGAATTCTATCAAAGTCTACCATTTCTAACTCTACAAGATCTGCTGAGGTGACTTTCTGAGAGAATGTGACAGGGCAATTTTTGTATACCCATCTAGCTATAACTGGGTCACCGACTGAAGTAGAGACTAAGAAAGGTTCTGAGAGAGTTTTTGGACTAACATCAAACTTAACTGCTACAAAAAGAGTTACAAAGAAAATAGTAGCCCCTAGATCTAACAAAGCATAAACATCAAGATCAAAGACTCGTAATATACCAGTGACTACATCAGGAGAATCTTCCTGATCCTAGCAAGCTTGAAGAGCATAGAGCCTGTTTTGGTGTTGTCTGCCACCTGTACCAGAAGAGTTACCCTGCTGAGTCGGGCGACCTACTGGTGCTGCTGAAGTTGTTGGCTGGGCTCTACCATTATTACCTCATTGACCCTGTTTAGAAGGACAATCCCTCAACCTGTGACCAGACTGACCACACCCAAAGCATCCTTCCATCCCTGCAAGGCACTCGCCCTTATGGTTCCTACCACACTTGGGGCAATTTGGGTAAGTTTTGGTACCTGTAATACTCCCCTGAGACTTAGAGCTTGAGGCCCTGCTTTTCTGATCTTATCTGAACTTGGAGGATGGAACACTAGCTGATGAAGGTGCTGGAGTTGAAAATTTCTACTGACCCTGCGAGTGATTTCCACCACCCAATTTCTTCTGAGAATAGTCATAGTTTCCAGTCCTAGACTTCTTGTTCTCCTTGGCCTGTTCCCTAAGCTTAACACCCTTAACCTGCTGAGTGTGAGTCATAAGCCTAGAGAGGCTCATATCTCCTAGCAACATAGAATTCCTACACTCGGTCTTCACCAAGTCTGACACTCCATATAGAGACTTATTTATCTGACCCCTGGAATCAGCAACCATGTGAGGAGCATACCTGGAGAGTTGGGTAAACTTGAGCCCATACTCTTGGACTGTCATGCTACCTTGCCTTAAGTTCATAAATTCCTGAGCTTTTGCCTCCCTTAGCTCTCTTGGGAAAAACCTTTCCAAGAAGGTCTCACTAAAGTAATCCCAAGATATAGGAGCTGCAATTGTACCCATGTTCTCCTTCCACTGAGTATACCAGATATAAGTTACATCCTTAAGTTGGTAAGATGATAACTCAACCCGATCATTACCAATTACCTGCATCACTTCAAAGATCTTATTGACCTCATCAATGAATTTTTGGGGATCTTCTCTAACCTGCGACCCTAAGAACTTTGGCGGATTCATCCTAACAAAGTCTCGCACTCTGGCTGCAACTGACCTAACATTAGTATTTACCGAAACTGGAGCCTGTTGATTATTCTGGTTGGCCACACTCTGAGCCAACATCTGAATGGCGTTTCAGAATTCTGCATTCGAAACTTCATAATCTAGGACTGGAAGAGCTGCGTTTGCGTTCCTGGCATTTGCATTCCTAGAGTTAGCTCTACGAGGAGGCATGATCACTGAAACGTAGAACGTCGAGTTAGAATTGAATTAGATCATACCTTACGCACGATAAGAGTAACAAGAAAATGAAGATTTCCTAATACACTTCGTAGCCTCCCTCTCACTAGATGTGGTGCACTTCACACCCATGAAAATGACTCTACTTAGTGCGGCTTTTCAGACATCCTAGGACACATAAACCTAGTACTCTGATACCAAGTTTGTCACACCCCGAGCTACACCCGAGATGCGGACACGGGACCTAGGATCACAAGTGACTCCAGCCTAACCCTGCTGGCATAATCATGAGCATACTAAAGATAAACTGAGAAATAAAAATGTTGCGGAAGCTAGTAATAAGTAAATCTGAAATGATGGGGAATACCCATATACTAAAACTGAATATCAAATCCGAGAGTTTAATACAAAAGAAAAATCAAACTCAAATACTAAGTTGAATCTAACTATGTCTGAATATAGCCTCTAATTAACTAGAAGTGTTGGGACATGCCCTGGCTAAGTCTAGAAAATCTGAAACTAAAACAATGAAAACTGAAAGATAACATGACTATTGTCCTCGAAGAATGAGGACTCACCACTGATGTTGCTGAACTGGAGGTCGGGAAACGATCTAAGCGTGATCTGGATATTGAGAACCTGAATCTACATCACGAGAAGATGTAGCGCAGAGTATGCGTCAATACTTGAAAGGTACTGAGTATGCAGGATAGAGTAAAGCTGAAATAAACACATAATTGAACAAGCAATAAAGCAAGAGCATAATTTGAACATGATATAGATACTGAATACTGAGCTAACTGAAAGCAATAACCAAATTTATAACATGCTGAGACTGAATACTGACTGTACTGAAATCTGGTCAATGCAATGGAGTCTGATTGGACTGTGGGAGCTACTAATAACCGATAATAAAACCACATGAGCTAAATGTGGAGTCCGATGTATACGCACCATCGAGAGAACCCAATACACCCGGCCAAAAGTGTCGAGGCATGTTGGCGTGATCACTAAACTGGTGCCCATAAAGGGGACTTACAACCTACGTGGCTCATATTTCTGAGACTATATGGATGACTGACCCTAGTCCAACTCGGTATTATGCTATTCCCAATAGATGAAGTGATTAACACATTATGATTGAATTTCTATAATATACTGGATAGCTCAAAACTGACATGAAAACTGAGAGTGCACATTAATATACTGAAAGTAATGCATTCGAAAATCGAGGAATGTATATCTGAAGTATTGAAATATCTGACCTAACATATGTAATTCGAGAACTAAAGAACTACCAAGGTAGGGTTCTGAAATTCATGCAAGAACGAAGTAATAACATGATAATTTGATTTGGAACATATAAATAACTAATTCATGATAATATGCTGGAGTTCTAGAAACCCTAGGTCTAGTTAATAATAGGGAATCAAGAATCTGACTAAATTCTGGGGACCTAATGGGCGAAAGGAAACCACTAGTGAAATCCACATACCTGATGACGAATTCCATGGAGAAATCCTTCAATTTCAAGGCTGGAACTAGAGGAAACTTGTTGCGCTCTTGAACTAGGGTTGCTCGACCTTTTCTCCTCTTTCACTTCTAATTTTCTAAGTTTTGATAAAAGATCTGAGATAGGTAAGTTCTAGTTATGTTTTTAGGCTAAAACTAATCAAAACCACGTACTTTAGGGTTAAAACGACGTAGTTTAGAGGTCCAACGAAATAGGAAAAGATCAAAAGACCCTTGACTTAAACAACTGACGGGGCTGACCACGGTCACCTTCACGGACCGTGAAAGGGACCACAGACCGTGAAGGCCCTTATGGTCTTCACTTGTTCCCGTGGTTCTGAGGGTTAGGTCCACGAGCCCTACTACGGCCAGTGTGGAGGACCACAAACCATGAAGGTCCTCGTGGTCCTCACTTGGGCTGAGGTCTGGAGGCTCAGGTTTGAGGATTTTCTGGCTGGCTTTCACGGACGCTCCCACGGACCGTGTGGAGGACCACGGACCATGAAGGTCCATGTCGTCCTCAGTTAGGTGTGGGGGTCGAAGGGCCAAGCTAGGGGGACTACTGCCTAAGTGACCACGGATGCCCCCGCGACTCATCATCAAGACCACGGCCCATGAAAGGTCCCGTGGTCTGATGTCTGGGCCTGGTGGGATCCAAGTCATGACCACGAGCAGGTCGATGGACTGTGGACCCATCACGGTCCGTGAACCCTGCCGTGGTTCATTGCTTCAGGTAAGTCTCTTTAATATTTTTCTAGGTCTGGTTTTCGAGATGTTACAAAAGTTGTGAAATAAAATTATTAAAGTTGCAAAAGAAATAAGGTGTCCGGTATTCCATGAGAAGTGCATAATGGGGTGAATTTTGAGCATGAGTGAAAATGTTGAAGAAAAGGAAAGAAAGTGTTGTTCATACCACATTTCCTGAGGATAGTAGCCACTGAGCCTAAATGACCATACCTTTGTACTCAGCCCCGTTACAAGCCTTGAAAAGACCTTTTTGATCTTGAGTGAGCTGAAGCGAATGTTGATTGGAAAATAAGTGCAAAACTATAGGTGAAGTCATGCATGTGTTCATCTTTGTGAGTGTGAGAGTTGTATGTGATTCCGCTATAAATTTTTGAACAATTGTGTGTGAATATGGAATCATCTTTTTGTGAGGGCATTTGAGTACCTTTGTTGAGCTTGAACTTGCATTTGAAGCAAGTATTGTGAACTTGAGAATCTTTGGTAATGGTGTGTCACAACTTGAACCTTTGAGTACACAATTGATCCTTGCAAGAGTAAGTTGAGTCTTGTTGTGTGCATTCATGATTGAGTCTTGTGTAGCACTGTTTGAGACGTCCTTCTTGAACTGTTGAACTTGAGTTTTACTTGAGGACAAACAAAAGTTTAAGTTGGGGGTGTTGATGAGTCCGAGATTTGGACTCATTTAGGACTTTATTTATATAGATTTAGTGTCTTCAAATGCTTATTTTGTGCCAATAACTGGTGTAAAACCCTTGATTTTCAAGTATATGGATTGAGGAACAAAGCAAGGACACTGATTTGCAAAAAGGAACGAAGCAAGCTGAAAGAATGAAGAAAAGAAAGCCTGGTGATCGCCAAGTCCACTTGGTGGGTCGCCGAATGGCTACTTAACCGCCTAAAGTTCCAGTGTGCCAAGCCCTGAAGGAAAGAACCAAGTCAGCGAGAGAAATAAGCAATTGGCAGATCTCCTAGTGGTTCCGCGATGCAGTGTTGGATCGCCCAAAGTTACAGACCTTGAGGATGCTGAAAGTCAAGGCAGAGAGGTGATGGGAATGACCAAAGGGCAGATCGCCGAGTGGTTTGGCAGCCCGATTTAGTTCACCGAGTGACTCTTCGCAGCACATTTTTGGCGACTAATAAATACGTTTTTGAACATTTATTTTAGGATCAATTACTCTTTAGAACATATTTTTATCAAGTTTGGAACTGTGAGACAAGTTTTCTCTAGTTTTCCTTAGCTTTGAAGAATTGAAGTTTTTCACTTTTGAGAAATTGGAAGTGGGTCTTTGAGATTCTTCAACTTGAACCATTGTAAAGACGAAATCAATCTTGCTCAGTTGATGGAAACTCAATTTGGTAACGATTTTTATCTTTTTATAATGTCTAGCTAAAACCCTAATTCTTGGGGTGTGATTATGTGATTATGGGCTGATTTAGTTTATGGGTATTGCTAATTGTTAGTTTAAATACTATTTAGAAGTGATTTCAATCACTAATTGTGGTTTAATTTAAGAATTGTAGTTGCAAATGCAGTTCTACCCTTGTGTTTTTGGCTTGTGAGAGAGAGGTTTTAAAACTAAGATTAATGATTGATAGTCTGTGGGTATTGGGTTGTCATAGGTTCAGCTCGAGAGAGTGAATCCTAAACTCTTTTCCACACATTCAGCTCGAGAGAGTGAATGGACTAAAGTGTAGGTTGTTCTTATTTTGCATGCTTGTTGATGTTCGAGAGAAATCGACTTGATTTGGGGTAAACTGTTCGAGAGAAAGTTTACCTCCTCTATAGTCTAGCTTACTCACTAATATTTAGCTATTTTCCAATAGTTGCAATTACTCATTTGTCTATATTAGCCTATAATCGAATCACATCCCAAGAACCTGTCTCATTATTATTATTTCGTATTGTTTATTACTGTTTGTAGTTGATAATTTCAAACCAAAACCCCCCATTTGACATTCGTGTCACCCTTGATTTGAATGATGTTTTTATTCATACATTTTATTCCTCTGACTGATTTGAACATGTTCGTACTTTCCTATTGAATCTTAAACACGTACCGCTCCCTGTGGGATTCGACCCTAACTCATTTAGTTGGGTTATATACTGATTAACGATTATTGACGCTTACAATTGGATGAAGTGTCTTTGAAACGTTATTAATCAAAATATTAAATTTTAGATTCAAATCTTCTTTTTGAAATTGGGGTTTGAATTGATTGACCCACTTTTCAAGAGAATTGATGTGGGTATTATTGTTCTGAAAAATGATTGTGAATACTTGTTTGTATATAGATTATGTGACTTTGGAAGTGATTTGGAAGGGGAAGACTCAACTCTTGGAGTGATATTTAATTGATTTAAGACATGTGATCTCCTAAACCTTGTATTCTAGTAGAATTTGTGTACTTTCTTCATTGCTTGTGTGTTGAGAGTAATGGGGATGACGTGAAGGGTTTAATTGTCAACTTAATACATCTAAATGAATAAAAAGGGGTTGAAATGAAAAATGTTATGTGATAATCATGATGATGTGAATTTCCTTATCCTAACCCTTATTGATTGATTGATTGATGAAATGCTTAAAAGTATGAATGTGGACTTGAAATGTATGATTTGTTGTCTTTTTCGTGTGGTGTGATATTGATTGTGTGCATTGATTGTGGAACAATGTGATGAATTATGATCTCAAGGTCTTTGTCGACAAGTGTGGTTATGCTGAGAACATTTCTGGCAAGTGTTTATAAAGCTGATGGAAAATGTTTCGGCTAGTGATTTGATATAAAGCCGATGGAAAATGGTTCCGGCTAGTGATGTTGTGCTGATGAGAAATGGTTTTGGCAAGAGATTGATTATTCTGATTTGATGCCTTTGATGATTTTGCGTGATTTTGTTGCTAATTGTGATTGATGTACTTGTAGCGTATGACTGAACTACTTGAATTTGAGATTGACTCACTTGATTCATTTGATTGATGATTTGTGACAATTGAACTGTAGATATTGGGCCTTGTGAGCCCGGTATTGTAGAATTGCTAGGTTGGGCCAATATCTATGCAGATTGTAGTTTGAGGAGGTTAGCGTATTCGATTTTTAGCTATATGCCTTGTTTATTAGGTTGCTTGTTGGGTACTGTGTTGTTGGTACGTCCCCTTGCTTCTACACTTGTGTAGGTTTTAAGCCCGGACCCATGTGATCTACTTCTTCTTCTTCTCATGACATTCGAGGCTCGTTGAAGGACTTGAGAGGTAGTTGTTTGTCATCTCAGTGGACCCACTCTTCCTTTTATTATGCTTTGTTTTGAGAAGCAAAGACATTTAAGACTTACATTTTTCTTTCGAATTCTGTATTTTTCATTAGTGGCTTGTACATGTGACTACCAGGTTTTTGGGTATTATTTAGAATGAACAAGTTTTCCACATTTGTCTTGATCTCGTGTTATATTTCCACATTTCTTTCGTTCTAGTTGAGCTGAGGTTGACTTGTCTTGGTGGGAATAGACAAGTGATATATATATATATATATATATCAATCGAAAAAAATATGATACTTCAAGACCAATTGAATTCCACAAATTTCTCATTTTAGTTGATACATGTTGCTTTTGGAAATTCATCAAGAGTTCCAATTCGAGTTAACAACTTGCACCACAAAATAAAAGATTTTAATAAAAACATAAAGATAAATGGAGGCCTTCAGGGAGATTCACCATTAACATATTTTGCAACATTATTCAAGATGTTCCTATGTACGATATGTATGTATTGCATTGACTTTTTATACCACAAATATAACATGCATATTCTTTGTTATTCTATATTCAAAAAGTAAGTTGTGGTATATTTTCATTCACTTCCAAATATTTGAATGTGCTTGACATACTACATTCATTACTTTCTTAAGCACAAGAAGACATTACTTCAAAATATTTCTTAAACATTTTTAGTGTTTTACTACTTTAGAAGTAAATTTATATTCTCACTACTTTAAATTTAAAGTTGAACCTCTCGGGAGTAAAGTGCTTAAGTTTACTACACGAGAGTATAAATTAAGATTTTACAACTTCTGCAGTAAATTTTAATATTTCTTGAAAGTAAAGTGACGGAAACTTTTAAAATTGAACTACTTGTGAAGTAAATTTAAATGTTATAACATTTCGATAGTAAATTTTGTCGTTTTACCAGTTTGAGAGTAAAAATTAAAATTTTACTACTTCGTGAATAAAAGTTCAAGTTTTACTACTTTAGGAGTAAATTTTAAAATTCTACTACTTTGGAAGCAACTATAAAGTTTTATCATCTTGGGAGTAAAAATCAATGTTTCAGTACATCGTGAGTAAAAATTAAAATTTTAAACTTCGAGAGTAAAATCCAAAGTTTTACTACATCGGGAGTAACTTTCAAAGTCTTACTACTTAAGGAGTAAATTTTGGAGTCTTTACTACTTTAGAAGTAATTTTAAGAATAATAAGTTCAGCTTCATCAGGAGTAACTTTCAAAGTCTTACTATTTTCAAGGTAATTTTTGGAGGCTTACAACTTCAAAAGAAAATTTAAGAGTATTCATAATCTTGGGAGCAAGTTTCAGATTTACTACTTCAATAGTATATTTTATTGTATTTTCTACTTTGTAAGTAAATTTCAAAGTTTACTACTTTAGAAATAAAATATAGAATATTCAGAATATCCACCTCTTTTGGAGGTAAGTCATGATATTTTCACAACTAAGTGGACGTTTATATTTATAATTTTTATTAAATATTTCATATTCATTTCAAAGAATGACTCTATATTTATGACACTAATCAAATTCAATACCTTGAGCGATCACTTAGGTCAAAAGAACATTCTCAATTATACATCTTAACTAAAATTTGTGTTTTTTTTAATAATTTCTTAGATTAATGTATTGATTATAGGTGCATAAATTTTGTTTGAATCTGCTATATTGTTGTACCATTGAGCATCATATAAATTATCAAATTTTGGGTATGCAACGATGTACTAATGTGAGTGTGTTTTACTTTTCTCTTTCTCAAGTAATAAACCTTTACTTTAATTTGTCTAGCTTTATGATTTCAACAAGCCACATCTAATAAAATTATAAAAATCTAAATTTAAGGAGGTTAGTAACTAATGTACCACCACTTTATGTTTACACTCAAATTGATTGATGTTTCATTTATCTTTTAATTCTGAATTTATGATTGTACCGTCAAGAGTTTTTAATGGCATCATAATAAAGTTTAACAGGAACAACTGAAAGTTACATGTATGCTTTGGAGAATTTGAAGAAATAGGGCGTATAAACGAAAAAAGATCTTTAGATGTTGTTATGATTTTCTACAAAAAACATAGGAGAATGAAATTGTTGATGGTGAAAAATGGGATGAATTTATTCAAGAATAAAAAAGAAAAGCATGAAATAAGAAGAAGGGAGTTGTATGGTAAAAAGTTCTTTAAAGTATTATCCTATTATAGTAAATAGATTCAACTTCAACAAATTTGGGAGAAGAAGGGTTAGTCTGCTTTAGAGTTTTTTTAGTTGATGTTAATTTGGTTAGAAGAATGTGTATTATGAACAAAAAACAAAATTTGTTGTTAAAAGCTACTACTATGGATTATAAGGCTGGTACTTTCTCTGTTGCTTGAAGTTATGTTGTGTCATTTCAAGACAATTAAACATCAATTTCAACCCAATTGTCGTTTTAGAGTCAAAAATAAAATTGTCGCCCCTTCATGGGATGTCTCATTTCTTCATCAACATCTTCATTGTTTCACATATAAGGATGAGTTTTTCTATTCTTGAGAAATTTCTCTGAGAGTTAATGACTTTGTATGCCCATATATTATGGTTTTTAAATTATCCTTATTAAAGTGTTAGTCAATTATTTGAGGTATTTTATTTCAAAACATAGGTCCTATTCTGGTTAGAATAATTTGTTATCTTCATTAGATATCTCATAGTTTACTCTCTTTAATGTATACTTTTTTCACTATTTTGTTGTCTCTTTAATATTGTATTTATTATTTTCGTTTAACATATATATGATCTCACTTGGACAAGACTTTTGTCCTTTTAATATTTTTTTCCTTCTCATTCTGCCATTATAAATATTTTTTGGGTGAGTTAAGACTATTTTTTGGAATGCTTAATTTGAAGAATATGAAACAAAACCTACTCTAAATAAAATTAATAACATAAGCTACAAAAGTTCGGTCTTTTAATATGGATATATTGTCCTTCTTGTCTCAAGTCATTTCTGAGCGTTTGAGTTATGAAGGTTAGATTCATTTCCAATTTTTTATGTTCGAGAATATCTTTTTAACATAAGTCTAAAATTCAATATTTTGATCTATTTTATTGTTATAATGCAACAACTACATATTTTAGAAGAAGTTGTAAAGTTACACAGATGAAGAATCTAGAAGGGCCTTGAGAGCAACCGTATAATGAAGAACGAATTTCTAAAAAGGTTTTAAAATATTATTTTGCTCTTATTTCAAATTTGTCTTTCTCCTTCTATAAATTATGTTTTAGTAACAAAGTATAATAACGAAAAGTGATGAAATTTGGGCTTGGACAAGTAGATTATGTCTCAAATTTTTTTTAAAAAAATTGTTGTTGTGGTACAAATTTTTTAATGGTTTTAACTTATTTTTAACTTATATTGATTTTTGAAAGCTTTCACATAATAAATTTTCAATAAAGGAGTATATTCTAACCATACTATTCTCATATTATATATTTTTCATGTAAAAGAAATAGACAAAGTGATGCTTCATAGCTTCAAAAAAACATCAAACAATACTAACAAAATAATTATATCACCAAACATATATTATGATAAATTATGTAAAATATAAAGGTTATTAGATATCAAGATATTTTTAATCATTCATTGTAGATTTACGATAATTGAAAATTACATGTAGGCTCTAGAAAAATTAAACAAATAGGGCTTTCAAACAGGAAAAGGATCTTATGATATATTTTTTTTATTTTGTAGAGGAAAAAAAGACTAGGAAATAAATTTATTCAAGAACAAAAAAAAACGCATGGGAGAAGAGGAAGGAAGTTGTCTGGTGAAAAGGTTTCTAAAGTATTTTCCTATTGTAGTAAACATGAAACATGCTAAACTTCAAAAAAACATCGGAGAAGAAGGGTAAGTTAGCTTTAGTGCTATTTTAGTTGGTGTTATTTTGGTTAAAAGAATGTGTATTATGAAGAAAAAAATAACACAATTTCTTGTTGAAAGCTACTAATATGGATTACAAGGTTGGTAATTTCTTCATTGTTTGAAGTCATGTTGTGTAACACCCAGCAACTAGAAAGAGATAGAATTAGAAGAGTCATTTTTGGAAAGAATGAAAATTCTGGAAATTTGACAAAATTAAGTTAAGTATGAGTTTTGGGTCAACTTCAAACAATCATAACTCCTAGATCAGGATGAGATAGGTAAGCTACAAGATACTTTATGAAATATATTTGAATTATCTTTCCAATGCCGATGAGTTTGCTCAGTTTCGAGTTTGTATGAGTGAGATATGTCCATTTAAATTTGTACTTCCTAAATAAGAAAAGTCAAAACTGAATTTTAGAAGGGTATTATGGTCTTTTCATTACCCAATTAAATTAATTCATTTTTGGAAATTACTTAGGGGTCTAAACTAAATTTGGTTAGTTACGCACTCAAAGATTTCATGCTAGGGTTTTTAGAGAAAGAACGCAAGAGGAGAAAAGAGGAGCAAGAGCCAAAGTTCATCGTTCTTGAGGTTTTGCTTGTGGATTTCGTCAAGGGGTGATCCCTACAAGGTATGTGAGTTCACACAACGTTGGGTTCGTTCACCCACGCACCAAAAATGTATAATTCAGCGTGAATTCATCCTAAAAGTTGAAAGTTTGACTATTCTTGATGTCTGTTCTTGAATTTACTTTTGTTCTTGAATTGAGATGAGATTGAGGAGTTTCTTGAGATTATAGTGTCGATTATTAGAGTTGTCTGAGTTAGATTTTGGTGTACATGTGTTGGGTATCTGAATCTAAAGAGAATTTCAAAAAACAAATCGAATTTAGGCGAATTGGGGTTAGAAACCGAAGAAGGAAAAAGTCGGGCAAATCTGGTGCCCTAGTCAGCATCGCGGACTTGCCCCACTATTTCATAGAATTTTCCTCCACATCGCAGAGCGGTCACGGACCGTTCTGCCTCAAAATTTATTTCGCGACCAAATATTAAATGCATCTCCACATCGCGGACTTCCTTCCAGACAGTGATTTCTTAATCGTTTCTCATGTTTAACTATCTAAAAACACTCCTAAACATCATGAAATCTTTCCTATCACAAATCACCATCCTTGAATCCATAAATTCAAATTCAAGGAAAGTTAAGAGCCAAGTCAAGACGAGTTCATAGAGTTTTCCAGAAGTCTTTTACAAATATTTTAACTTTGTTTTAAGACCTGAGTTTTGAGTTGAGTAAAGAGTAAAGATTGAAGTTTCATTTCTTCAAAAGAGTATATCGGGACTATATATTCCCAAAGAGTAAAATGTTTTCACATTTAAACAAGAAAGAAAACTGAGATTTCCAAAAGAGCCTTTGAGCTAGTTTTCAGTAAAGAGTAAATGCTTTCACAATTAAGCAAGAGAGGAAATATTGATTTCCAAGAGAGCCTTCGGGCTAGTTTTTGAGTAATTATCTCAAACCACAGATTTTTGTTTTTATACATAAGAGATAGTATCATATTTTGGGAGTAGTGCTGAGCACAGATATGGGGGAGAGTTCAGACAACTCCCAGCCCCCATAAACCATGTAGCCATCATGGGTAGAAAAAAGGTCATACTTTTTAGATGATTCCTTAGTGCTTTTTAGCATAGACTAGCGGATCCACTTAGTAGTCAGGTTTTATGCCCTTGGCAAGGTATAGGACGACCCTGGCAGCATGAGGCAAAACGTTGTATCATCACAACAGATCTTAAGTGATGGTTGTCGGTTAGAGAAACTCCCACAGAAGTATTTTGTACTATTATATACATAGAGTTATTTGTATTTTTATATATATCCAGAGTTTATATTGTATATTTAAATACATACAGATTTACTATTGTATTTCTAAATACATAGAGTTGATATCTATGTTTTAAAGTTTTTCTTTATAATGCACTTTTTATACTGCTTTATTTTGAAATTAGTTCAGTTCAGTTGAGACTAGTTTTGTTCTTTCAGTTCCTTTCAAGCTTATGTCTTGTTAGTATTCCCCTCGCATGATCGTACATTCATGTACTGATGCCAGTTGGCCTACATCTTTTTAAGATGCAAATTCAAGTAACCATGATCCGCATCTAGCGTATCGTTGATCCAGTTGAGCTTCAGTGTTGTTGGTGAGCCTCCTTGCTTCCGGAGGATCCCCTTTTTCATTACTTTATCATTTTAGTTCATTAGGATGTCGTGGGTCTTGTCCCGACATCCATTTAAGTTGTTTAGAGGCTTCATAGACAGTCATATGTTAGTTCTTTAGTCTTTTCAATTTCATTCTATTATGTTGAGACTTGAGTTTGCTTTATTGGCCTGATGAATGTTCCTTTATAACATTCTAGCTTATTACATAGATTTATCTTTGTTGAGTAAAAGTCTTCCGCTGAGTAAGTAAGTCAGGTCAAGGGTTCACTTGGGGACAACATTGGTTCTCAAGTGCCAGTCCCGCCTAGGGTGTAGGCTTGGGGCATGACAAACTTGGTATCAGAGCACAGAGTTCAAGAGTCCTTGGGAGTCTATGAAGTCGTGTTTGTAGAGTCCTAGTTATCGGTGTGAAGCGCGCCACATCTATATATAGGAGGTTGCAACACTTACCAACTATCTCAGTTCATTCATATTCATTTCGTGCGTTAGAGTTTTATCTCTAAAAAGTTTCCTCTAATTCGTGCTTGTGCGTGTCTTTTAGCTGATCATGCCTCCATGAAGAGCTGTCATCGTCCGGCTAGGAGAAATGTTGAACCACAGGAACAAAGGGTACCTAATGCACCAGAAGTGCAACCCTAAGGAGAGGTCACCAATGCTAAATTATGTGAGGCTATCCGGATGTTGAGCCAAGTTGTGACCAATCAAGATGGGAAATAGAGAGAGAATCGACAAGAAGTGGCTGATACTTCAAGGATCCGTGAGTTCTTAAGGATGAAACCTCCAAGATTCATTGGTACAAGTGTAACAGAGGATCCAGAAAACTTTATTGAAGAACTTCAGAAGGTTTTTGAGATCATGCATGTTGATGATGCTGAGAGGGTGGAACTAGTTGCATACCAAATGAAGGGTATCACTAGGATATGGTTCGACCAATGGAAGAAGAACCGAGCTGATGGAGCACCACCTGCGAGTTGGGCTTATTTTGAGGAGGCCTTCTTGGGGCGTTTCTTCCCCCGAGAACTGAGAGAAGCAAAGGTACGAGAGTTCATCACTCTTAAGCAGGATTCTTTGAGCGTTCATGAGTATAATCTGAAGTTCACACAAATTTCTCACTATGCTCTAGAGATGGTTGCTGACATGAGGAGCAGGATGAGCTTATTCGTTGCTAGGTTGTCTCGCCTGTCAAGCAAGGAAGGTAAGGCAGCTATGCTGATCGGGGATATGGACATAGCAAGGCTAATGATCCATGTGCAACAAGTTGAGGAGGACAAGCTGAGGGATAGAGAAAAGTTTAAGAATAAGAGGGCTAAGACATCAAGGAATTAGTCCGGGCAGCAGAAGAGTAATGCCAACCGGTCATCCTTCCAATAGAAACAAAAGGGACCTGCTCCATCATCTGCTAGTGCACCTGCATCAAAGAAAAAAAGTGAGTACAATAGTCAGAATTTCAGAGCTAAACCTGCCTATTCTCAGGGTAGTATGGCACAAGGGGGTAGTAAGCCTCCTGCATGTGCTAAGTGTGCTAGGAACCACTCAGGGATGTGTCATGATGGCTCCACTTGTTGCTTAAAGTGTGGCCAAAATGGTCATTTTATGCGAGAGTGTCCAAAGAACAAGCAAGGTAATGGTAATGGGGGCCGGGCAATAGAGCCCGGTCTTCTTCAATTGCTCCACCAGACAGAGCTGCATCTAGAGGAGCTACTTCAGGGGCAGGCGGAAGAGGAAACCGTTTGTATGCTATCACTAATCGCCAAGAGCAAGAGGATTCTCCAGATGTTTTCACTGGTATGATCCAAGTCTTTAACTTTAATGTTTATGCTCTGCTAGATCCAGGAGCGAGTTTATCCTTTGTAACTCCATATGTTGCGATGAATTTTGATGTTCTTCCTGAGCAACTTCTTGAGCACTTCAGTGTTTCTACACCTGTTGGTGAGTCTATTATAGCAAAGAGAGTCTATCGTGATTGTACCATTTTCGTCAATCACAAGAGTACCATGGCTGACCTAGTTGAGTTAGATATGGTAGATTTTGATGTCATTCTAGGTATGGACTAGCTTCATGTCTGTTATGCATCAATAGATTGTAGAACTTGAGTAGTCAAGAATGAGCCAGTTATAGAGTGGAAGAGCAGTTCAGCAGTGCCTAAGGGTCGTTTTATTTCATACCTTAAGGCAAGAAAGTTACTTTCCAAGGGGTGTGTCTATCACTTAGTCCGAGTTAATGACTCTAGTGTTGAGATGCCTCTTATTCAGTCAGTTCCAGTAGTAAAAGAGTTTCCAGAAAGTCTTTTTAGATGAACTTCCCGGAGTCTCTCCTGAGAAAGAAATAGACTTCGGTATAGATCTTCTTCCAGATACTCATCATATATCTATTCCGCGATATAGGATGGCACCAGTAGAGTTAAAGGAGCAGTTGAAAGATCTCCTTGAGAAAGGTTTTATTCGACCAAGTGTCTCACCTTGAGGAGCTCCGATCTTGTTTGTGAGGAAGAATGATGGTTCCCTTAGGATGTGTATAGATTACCGTCAGTTGAATAAGCTTACCATCAAGAATAAGTATCCTCTTCCGAGAATTGATGATATTTTCGATCAACTTCAAGGTGCCAGTTGTTTCTCTAAAATAGACCTCATATCTGGCTACCATCAGTTAAGAGTAAGGGAATGTGATATTCCAAAGACAGCATTCAGGACCCGTTATGGTCACTATGAGTTTCTGGTCATGTCGTTCGGTTTAACTAATGCTCCTGCAACGTTCATGGACCTTATGATGAATAGAGTATTCAAGCTTTATTTAGATATGTTTGTTATCGTATTCATTGATGACATACTAATCTATTCGAAGAATGACGAAGATCATGCTAGCCATCTCAGAATAGTTCTCCAAACTCTAAAGGATAGAGAGTTGTATGCCAGGTTCTCTAAGTGTGAGTTTTGGCTTGAGTCTGTGGCATTCTTAGGCCACATTGTTTCCGGTGATGGAATTAAAGTTGACACTCAAAAAATAGAGGCAGTACAGAATTGGCCTAGACCAACATCTCCAACTGACATTAGGAGTTTCTTGGGGTTGGCTGGATATTATAGAAAGTTCGTGGAGGGGTTCTCAACTATTTTGTCCCATTTGACTAAGTTAACTCAGAAAACAGTTAGGTTTCAATGGTCTGAAGCTTCTGAGAAAAGCTTTAAGGAATTGAAAAAGAGGTTGACTACGACCCAGTATTGACCTTACCAGAAGGTACACAAGGTTTTGTTGTATATTGTGATGCGTCCAGAGTTGATTTGGGTTGTGTGTTAATGCAGAATGGCAAAGTTATAGCTTATGCCTCCAGACAATTGAAAGTTCATGAGAGAAAATACCCAACCCATGACTTAGAGTTAGTTGTCGTAGTATTTGCTTTAAAAATATGGCGTCATAATTTGTATGGTGTTCATGTTGATGTATTCACTGATCACAAGAGCCTTCAGTATGTGTTTAGTCAGAAAGAGTTTAATCTTAGACAGAGAAGGTGGTTAGAATTACTCAAGAATTATGACATGAATATTCTATATCACCCATGTAAGGCTAATGTTGTTGTTGATGCCTTGAGAAGGTTGTCTATGGGTAGTACCGCCTATTTTGAGTAAGATAAGAAAGAATTAACAAAAGATCTGCACAGACTTGCACGATTAGGAGTTCGATTAATGGATTCCACAGAAGGAGGAGTAGTGGTGATGAATGGGGCTGAATCATCATTGGTGTCAAAAGTGAAAGAGAAGCAAGACCAAGTAATTGCTTTTGAACAAGGGGGAGATGGTGTATTGAGGTATCAAGGTAGGTTGTGTGTACTAAGGGTGGATGAACTCCAAGAGAGGATCACGGAGGAAGCTCATAGCTCTAGATATTCCATACATCCGGGTTCCACAAATATGTATCGTGACTTGATAGAGGTATATTGGTGGAATAGTATGAAGAATGGCATTGCAGAGTTTGTTGCTAAGTTCCCGAATTATCAACAAGTTAAAGTAGAGCACCAAAGACCCGGTGGTATAGCTCAGAATATAGAACTTCCGGAATGAAAGTGGGAGATGATCAATATGGATTTCATCACAGGTTTACCAAGGTCTCACATGCAACATGATTCTATTTGGGTGATTGTTGATAGAATGACCAAGTCAGGCCACTTTTTGCCGGTAAAGACTACCCATTCAGCAGAAGATTATGCTAAGTTTTATATTCAGGAGGTAGTCAAACTTCATAGGGTTTCGGTATCGATTATTTCAGACAGAGGAGCATAATTTACTGCACAGTTCTGGGAATCTTTTTAGAAAGGCTTGGGTTCAAAGGTGAACTTGAGTACTATTTTTCATCCTCAGACGCACTATTCAGACTTTAGAAGATATGTTGAGGGCCTGTGCAATTGATTTCAAAGGTAACTGGGATGATCACCTACCTCTCATTGAGTTTCCTTATAACAATAGTTACCACTCTAGCATCCAGATGGCTCCATATGAAGCTCTTTATGTGAGAAGATGCAGATCTCCTATTGGATGGTTTAAAGTTGGGGTGAAGCTGGGTTGATAGGACCAGACTTAGTTCATCAAGCTATGGAGAAGGTGAAAGTTATTCAAGAGAGGTTGAAACAGCACAGAGTTGTCAGAAATCCTACACAGATGTTAGGAGAAGGGACTTAGAGTTTGAAGTAGATGATTGGGTCTACTTGAAAGTTTCACCATGAAGGGTGTTATAAGATTTGGTAAGAAGGGGAATCTTAGTCCCCGATATATTGGTCCTTCCAGAATATCCAAGAGGATTGACAATTTAGCTTATGAGTTAGAGCTACCACAAGAGTTAGCAGCAGTTCATCCGGTGTTCCACATCTCCATGTTGAAAAAGTGTATGGGCGATCCTTTATTGATCATACCAACTGAAGATATTGGAATCAAGGATAACTTATCTTAAGAGGATATTCCTGTTCAGATTCTAGATCGCCAAGTTCGCAAGTTGAGAACAAAAGAGGTAGCATCAGTCAAAGTTCTTTGGAGAAACCACTTTGTTGAGGGAGCTACTTGGGAAGCTGAGGAAGATATGAATAAGAGATATCCACATCTCTTCGAATCCGGAGAAGTCCCAAATTAAGGTACTAATTCTCTTCTTAGTGCTCTTTAATTTATATGCTTGATGTATTAGTTTTGCTTGTAGGGTGTATGAGTTGAATGTTATATGTTACATCCTTAGCCGACTAAGAGTAATCTCATTCGAGTAAGAATGTTCCCAAGGGAAGATATTGTAACACCCCGTAACTAGAAAGAGATAGAATTAGAAAGAGTCATTTTTGGAAAGAATGAAAAATCTGGAAATTTAACAAAATTAAGTTAAGTATGAGTTTTAGGTCAAATTCAAATGACTATAACTCCTAGATCTGGATGATTTAGGTGTTCTACAAGATATGGTAGGAAATATCTTTGAATTATCTTTCCAACGCCACCGAGTTTTCTCAGTTTCGAGTTCGTATGAGTGAGATATGTCCATTTGAAGTTGGACTGTCTAAATAAGGAAAGTCAAAACCGGATTTTAGAAGGGTATTATGGTCTTTTCATTACCCGATTAAATTAATTCATTTTTGGTAATTACTTAGGGGTCTAAACCGAATTTGGTCAGTTTACGCACTCAAAGATTTCACGCTAGGGATTTTAGAGAAAGAACGCAAGAGGAGAAAAGAGGAGAAAGAGCCAAAGTTCATCGTTCTTGAGGTTTTGCTTGTGGATTTCGTCAAGGATTGATCCCTACGAGGTATGTGAGTTCACACAACGTTGGGTTCGTTCACCCACGCACCAAAAATGTATAATTCAGCGTGAATTTATCCTAAAAGTTGAAAGTTTGAATGTTATTGATGTGTGTTCTTGAATTTACTTTTGTTCTTGAATTGGGATGAGATTGAGGAGTTTCTTGAGATTATAGTGTCGATTATTAGAGTTGTTTGAGTAAGATTCTGGTGTACATGTGTTGGGTATCTGAATCTAAAGAAAATTTCAGAAAAGGAATCGAATTTAGGCGAATTGAGGTTAGAAAATGAAGAAGGAAAAAGTCAGGCAAATCTGGTGCCCCAGTCCACGTCGCGGACTTGCCCCACTATTTCATAGAATTTTCCTCCGCGTCGCGGAGCGGTCACAGACCGTTCTCCCTCAAAATTTATTTCGCGACCAAATATTTAAATGCATCTCCACATCGCGGACTTCCTTCCAGACAGTGATTTCTTAATCGTTTCTCATGTTTAACTATGTAAAAACACTCCTAAACATCATGAAATCTTTCCTATCACAAATCACCATCCTTGAATCCATAAATTCAAATTCAAGGAAAGTTAAGAGCCAAGTCAAGATGAGTTCATAGAGTTTTCCAGAAGTCTTTTACAAATATTTTAACTTTGTTTTAAGACCTGAGTTTTGAGTTGAGTAAAGAGTAAAGATTGAAGTTTCATTTCTTCAAAAGAGTATATTGGGACAATATATTCCCAAAGAGTAAAATGTTTTCACATTTAAACAAGAAAGAAAACTGAGATTTCCAAAAGAGCCTTTGAGCTAGTTTTCAGTAAAGAGTAAATGCTTTCACAATTAAGCAAAAGAGGAAACACTGATTTCCAAGAGAGCCTTAGGGATAGTTTTTAAGTAATTATCTCAAATCATAGAGTTACGTTTTTAAACATAAGAGCTAGTACCATATTTTGGGAGTAGTATTGAGCATCGATATGGGGGAGAGTTCAAACAACTCCCAGCCCCATAAACCATGTACCCACCATGGGTAGAAAAAGGGTCATACTTTTTAGATGATTCCTTAGTGCTTTTTAGCATAGACTAGTGGATCCACTTAGTAGTCATGTTCTATGCCCTTGGCAAGGTATAGGACGACCCTGGCAGCGTGAGGCAAAATATTGTATCATCACAATAGCTCTTAAGTGATGGTTGTTGGTTAGAGAAACTCCCACATAAGTATTTTGTATTATTATATACACAGAGTTACTTGTGTTTTTATATACATCCAGAGTTTATATTGTATCTTTGCATACATACAAAGTTACTATTGTATTTCTACACAGAGTTGATATCCATGTTTTAAAGCTTTTCTTTATAATGCACTTATTTATACTGCTTTATATTGAAATGAGTTCAGTTTAGTTCAGTTAAGTTGAGACCAGGTTTGTTCTTTCAGTTCCTTTCAAGCTTATGTCTTGTTTTAGTATTTCCCTCGCATGCTCGTACATTTAATGTGTTGATACCAGTTGGCTTGCATCTTTCTATGAGGCCTGCATCTTTCTATGATGCAGATTCAGGTAACCAGGATCAACATCCAAAGCAGCGTTGATCCAGTTGAGCTTCAGAGTTGTTGGTGAGCCTCCCATTTCTTCCGAAGGATCCCCTTTTCCATTACTTTATCATTTTAGTTCATTAGGATGTCGTGGGTCTTGTCCCAACATCCATCCAAGTTGTTTAGAGGCTTCATAGACAGTCAGATGTGAGTTCTTTAGTCTTTTCATTTTCATTCTATTATGTTGAGACTTGAGTTTGCCTTATTGGCCAAATGAATGTTCCTTTATAACATTCTAGCTTATTACATAGATTTATCTTTGTTGAGTAAAAGTCTTCTGCTGAGTAAGTAAGCCAGGCCAAGGGTTCACTTGTGGCCAGCAATGGTTCTCGAGTGCCAGTCTCGCCCAGGGCGTAGGCTCGAGTTGTGACATGTTGTGTAATTTCAAGACTATTATACATCAACTCCAGCCCAAATATCATCATAGAGTCAAAAATAAAATTGTAGCCCCTTCCTGGGATGTCTAATTTCTTCATCAACAATGTCACTCCTTCGCATACAAGGATGAGATTTTCTATTCTTGAAAAAATTCCGCTAGAGTTAATGACTTTACATTCCCATATTTATTGTTTTTAAATTATTCTTATCTATTTTTACTAAATTTTAACACTAGATAGTATGAGTACTTTAAAGATTAAAAGTTGATTGAAGTGTTGGTCAATTTTTTGAGGTATGTTATCCCAAAATATACACTATACTGGTTTGAATAATTTGATATCATCATTGGATATCTCATAGTTATCTCCCTTTAATTTATGCTTTTTCACGCTATCTTGTTGTCTCCTTCAAATTTTATTTATAATTTTCCGTTTAACATTTATATGATTTCACTTGGACAAGGCTTTCATCCTTTTGATATTTTTCCTTCTCATTCATCCCTTCCAAATAATTTTGGGGTGAGTTATGACCATTTTCAGCAAGCTTAATTTGAAGAATATCAAACAAAACCTACTCTAAACAAAAGTAATAACTTAAGCTACAAAAGTTTTGTCTATTAACATAGATTTGTTGTCCTTCCTTTCCCAAGCTATTGATGTGCATTTGGGTTATCTAGGTTAGACTCATTTCCAATTTTATCACGTTCGAGAAATTTCTTTTACTTGAGTTTAGAATCCAACATTTTTATCTACTTCTACTTTCATAATGCAACAAGATACATATTTCTGAAAAAGTTGTAAAGTTGCACAGATAATGCATCTAGAAGGAACTTGAGAGCAGTAATTTAATGAAGTATGAATTTCTACAACAGGTCAACAATATTATTTTGCTGTTGTTTCAATTTATTTTTCTCCTTTTATAAATTTTGTTTGAGTAACGAAGTAACAACAATGAAAAATGGTGAATGTTTTGCCTCCGACAAGTAGATTGTCTATAAAAAATATTATTTATGTTGTTGTGGTAAATTTTTAACGATCTATTTTTAACTTATATTGACTTTCGAAAACTTTCACAACTTTTTTATTCACAAAGAGTATATTCTAACCTTAAAATTACAAAATTCTATATTTTTCATGTATAAAAAAATAAAAATAAAAGTGAAGCTTCATCACTTCATAAAAATATAACCCAATATTAATAAGACAATTATATCACAAAAAATATATTATGATAAAGTATGTAAAAGATAAAAATGATTATATATCAATATATTTTTAATCATTCATTATATATTTACAATTCTTGATTTACGTGATGATGTCAAATCATTTAATTTCTGTTGAAATGTTCTCACAGCACACTAAAATCTCCTTTCTGTTTTTCTTACAACAGTCGAATACTGGATAGGATGTTCAAAAGCTTGATGAGATTATTTTTGCCCGCGCGAAATCCGGATAAATTACCTAGCATAAATCAAATTAATACCTTAGGCAATTACTTAGGTCAAAAGAACATTCTCAGTTATAGATCTTTATTCCTTTTATACATTCAATTTGATTCTCAAATTAAAGTTCAAACAAGAAAGTAAAGGGTTTAATAGGAATGATATTTTAAAACTAATATTTTGTTATGTGAAAATAATAAGTTTACCTCTATCCACAATAAGATGGAAGATATATTTGACCATAGGTATTTCAAATTATTATTTTTGTATTTACATAAGATTCTTTTATATAAGGGGTATAAAATCAAATCCAACTATTTCAACTGTCAAGACCCGAGCTTATACCTTGGACGTGGCCGGCACTCAAGAACCATTGTTGTTCCCCAATCGAACCCTCATCCTGGCTTACTATAAGCGGAAGACTAACTCAAGCATATAAAAGCTTAAAAATCGGATTAAGTTCAATAACTCAAATACTCAATCTTTAAAAAGATCTGAAAACTACTCAAAAGATAAACTCAGAATTTGAAAAAAATAACTCAAAGAAGATACATAATGAAAACTACTCAACTTTGTCTATCTATGAAGCCTCTACTATTACAGAAGGATATCGGGACAAGACCTACGACATCTCAAAACTACTAACTGTAAGATAAAGGTGAAGTCCTCTGAAATATGAAAAGGCTCACCAAAGCAGATTGGAATATCACATGACCTCAACGAAACGCATGTTGATGATCGTGAATACATGTATCTACATCATGAAACGATGCAGGCCAAATGGTTCAGTACATGGAATGTACGAGCATGTAAAGGGAATTCTAAAGAATAAACATAAGCTTGAACTTGATAAAAAGAAAACATACTTACCTCTTCACAACTCACTCAACTAAACTCAACTCAATAATAAGATACTCAACTCAAAGATTAGATACTCAACTCAAAGATTAGATACTCAACTCAAAGATATGATACTTAACTCAAAGGTACTCAAATCAATATACTCAACTCAGGATACTCAAGTCAAGATAAAGCCACAATAAAAGGTGCGATACATGGAAAGCTTTTAAAACAATAGCTAGGAACTCAATGTATTGAAGAATACAATAATAACTCAGTTTGTATAATAAAATACAATATAACTCTGTGGGATTTTCTTTAACCGACAACCATCACTATGAGCTATGTGATGATACAACGTCTCGCCCACGCTGTCAGAACTATCTTATACCTTGCCGGGATATAGAACCTCTCAACTAAGTGGATCCACTAGTCTATGCTAAAAAGCACTAAGCAATCATCTAAAAAGTATAACCCTTTCTACCCACATTGGCTACATAGTTTATGGGGGTTGTGAGCTATTTGAACTCTCCCTCATATCGGTGCTCAATACTACTCCCAAAATATAACTAGCTCATATGTTTAAAAACATAACTCTTTCAGTGTTTTGGGATTATTACTCAAAAATATTTCTCTTAAAAGAAATGGTACTCAAACTGCTCAAAACTCTTTTGGAAATCTCAGTTTCCTCTCATATTAAATGTAAAAACATTCACTCTTGGGAATACTTAGTTCTCATATATCATTTTAAAGAAAATGAACTCAGCTCTACTATTCCTCAACTCAGTGCTCAAGTCTTTAAAACAAGTTTTAAAACATTTTGTAGAAAGACTTCTTAAAATAGGGTTCATGCCGAATTATGGACGTGAACGACTCAATTCAAGGTTTTCAATAGCCATGCATAAAACTCAATACTTGGAACTCAACAACTCCAGAACTCAAGGAGTCAATGATACTACTCATCTCAAGAATGCTCGACTCAGAGGGTTCATGTGGAATTATGGGCATGAACTACTTAACTCAAGGACTCAATGATACCTCTCATCTCAAGACTGCTCGACTCATAGGGTTCATGCGGAATTATGAGTATGAACTACTCAACTCAAGGACCTTCATGGGTAACGTGTAGTAGCCCTATGATTAGGAATATAATCCCAAAATGATTAGGAACTCAATACTCAAGACTTAGAACTAGAAGATACTACCTCTCTCAAAGATACTCAATTGATGGAGTTCATGCGAAATTTATGGGCATGAATGACTCGACTCAAGGGTCTAAATAACAATATGGAACTCATGTATATGACTCTTCTCATTCTCATACTTACTTCCTAAAAACTCAGTTTAAAACTCAAGTGTTGACTTTGAAAAACTTCTCAAGATTTATAACTCTAAATAGGGTTCATGCTAAATTATAGACATGAACAAATCAACTCAAGGATCTCAATAATAATATAGAAACTCAATAATTAGGAATAGAATTTTTAAAAGAACCACAAACTCAAGAACTCAAATCAACTTATCTCAAGAATACTCAAATCTAGGGGTAAAATCCTAGATTTTTCTTTTACTGATTTGAAAGTAGATGTAGGGCGTGAGGACGAACTAGTCCAACACTATGATAGCCTTACATACTTACATACCTGGAAGAACAAGGTTATTAAAGAATCTTGAAGAAGAACTTGATTAGAAACCTTGAAACCCTAGCTTGAAGGTAAACGATCAAGAAAACCATTCTTCAAATTCTTGAATTAGTTTCTTGAAATCTCTATGGCCAAGAATTATGATTTTCATTAGTGATTCATAATTGTATGGAGGAATTTGACTTGAAAAGAATGGAATTCTTGGAGAAAGACTTACCTTGAAGGAGAATCTTGAAAAAAATTGAAAGAATCTTGAATGCAGTCTTCTACTTTGATTTTTCCTGAGGGTTTTGCCCTAGGGTTTGAGAGAGAAGAGAATGATGGATTAAAAGATGAAAATCTGATTGTTTTGATCTTTTTACTAGTCAAGAATTCATTTACGGTTTTCTTGGAGGTAAAAATACAAAAACGACGCTTTTTAATATTTTCCCGTCGACTAATTCGTAACAGGACTGTATCAGGTTACTAAAATAGCCATAACTTTTTACTCAGAAATTGGATTGTCGCTATATTGGTGGTGTTGGAAAGTAGATTCAAATACCTTTAATTCTATAGGTTATGGGCCACGTAACTCTTTATATTCTAGGAGATATCATCGTTTGAAGTTGACCCAAGTAGAATCTTACATCAAAATTTAATCGATAAGAAAGCTTCAAGAACACTTATCAAGAACTCATCAAGAAATTAAATTGCTCAATATTTATGGATAGATTCACAAAAGAAACTCATGATTGGTGTGTGGGTGAATAAACCCAACACTATGGAAGCTTACATACCTAAAAGAACTAGATTCTTGGCGAAATCTTGAATTTCTTGAACGAACGCTTGAAACTTTGAACTTTTTCTCCTCTTGAATCTACTCTCTAAACCCTAAATGCTTTGGGGATGAATGAAACTGATTCTAATCAGTTTAGACTCCTAAAACCTTACTAAAAACGTTTAAATCCGATTGGGTAAGGAAAAGACAAAAATACTCCTTACTATTTTTGGATAACTTTTCTTATTTGGACAGCCCGACTTCAAACAGGCATATCTCCCTCATACAAGCTCGAAATTTAAAAAACTTTATGGCGTTGGAAAGATAATTCAAAGGCCTTTCATTTGATATCTTATGGGCCACCTAACTCATCTTGTACTGAGAGTTATGGTCGTTTGAAGTTGGCCCAAAACTTAAAGGAACTTAGGAATGACTTGAATGAACTCTCTCTAGTTCTTTTTGGAACACAAGGTGCTACATCTACTGACCTTAACACTTAGGAAAAAAAATAAATTCCTCGGTAAAATCCTACTCACGGCGGAGGATGGTTCAAGTCTTAATTCAAAAAAATTATGGGTGTTACATCAACTCTAATACCAGCTCATGCAAATTAAAATTCCAACGAACACTCGAATGTATGTCATTCTAAATCTTAACAATTTAAAAGTTATAACTATATGCTTTCCTCGAAAATTTTAAAATTAACCCCTTACAATGAAAACTAAAATTGTTAGGGTGTTGGGTATCACCAAAATAGTTTTTACAAGAGAAAAGACATAAAGTGACACATGAACTTTTCTCGAATTTTTAAAAAGACACCTTAATTATGTGGGAGTCCTATTACCCCACGAAACAATTCGAAATTGATATTATTACATCATTTTTTGTCCACCTAACATAGAGAGTGAGAGAGTGAGCAACCTAAAATAACTAATATAATTTTATTTTTACAAGTATTTTATTATAAAATATATTTTTCTTATTATTTTAATTTTTTTTCCTTTTTATTTTTTCTCTTTCTTTGTCATCTCCATTGAAGCTTCTCACTTTCAATGTCACAATTTTACCACAACTTCACCTTTCTTGTTTGTACTACTATTAGTTTTACTCTCTTTAATTTTAAAACTGTATCTTAATATTTTCTTACATTTCGAACAATTTGATAAACCCATTAGATTTCAAGATGATTAGGAAGTATCATATAGTTTTTTTTTAATCCGATTTTAATTAAGTTCTTTCAAATTTTGGGGAATTCATTGATTCTTTTAAAATTATCATTTCTAATTTTGAAGTTATATGAAAAGGAGTAGTTGATGATACCTTCAAAATTTTAAATTTTCTTAGAAAAATAATTAGTTTTGTTATCAATAATTCAATAAAGTCTAGAAATTAGTATGATTTTTTTATATATAAAAAATCACTGAAATAAAGAATTTGACTGGAGAAGAAGAAAAAAATAAGAAAAAAATGGGAGAGAGGTTCAACTTGACGTGGGGGTTGAGATGTGAAGAAAAAGAAAGAAAATGGAGGGATGGATCACTTGAAAGTGGGGGTGGAAGATGAAGTGGAATTTAAAATGAAATCAAAATTAAAATAAGAGAGAGAGAGAGAGAAATAAAGAAAAAAATAGATAAAAATAAACTTAAAATGGAAAAAAATTACATTTTAAATAAAATTAACGCGTGTCATGTAATGATTGATGTGTGAACACACTTGCTTCTTAAAATCTGAGGTTGATCGAAAAATGATATAATAATATATGTTCAAAATTTTTTAGTGGGGTAATAGGACGGTTGCAAAGTTAAGGTGTCTTTTTGAAAATCCAAGACAACTTTAGTGGTGACTTTATGTCTTTTCTCTTTTTACAAAATATATTTTTCTAGTGTTCCTTTGGATAGTGAAAAATACTCTATTTGAAAAACATTTTAAATATTAAATATAATGTTGGCAAATATTACTTGGTTCGTATATTGACATATAAAAGTTAATTCTAATAGTAGCTCTTATTTGACTGAATTTATGATTTTGTGTTTAAATAAATCAAATTTGTATTTCATCTGTGAAGAAAAAACTAGAATAATTAAATTGAAAGAAAATCAAACCAAACAACTGATTTGATTAATCTGTTTTAGTTTGTATGATTAAATCTATTTCATTTCATTTTGAAAGTGAAAATCAAAATAAACAGAATCGCTAACACCCTTAACCCCTTAATAGAAACAAATTAACATATTTTTAGATGAATTCTATTTAGTTAATTTACAAAAATGACTCACTATTCACAAGTCAACTTTTAAGATTAATTATTTTGTGTGCACTAGGTCATATCTAAATTAATAAAATGTGTTTAGCTAGCATAGTTGTTCTATACTTTCGTTTGAATTCGTGGTAATATTTGAGGTTAAGTATAAGAAAGTAAGATTTAATGTTATTTTCCATTGATAAAAAATTAATAATAATCTATAATAGGTTACATTTGTGCAGGATAATAATAATAATAATAGCAAAAATAATAATAATAATAATCAATGAGAAGTAAATAAAAAATCTTATTTGAGAGTGAAAAAATTGTTTGAGTTTTATAAGCGAAAGAGAAAATGGTCTAAAACCCCCCCAACCTATACCCGAAATCCCAACTACACACTCCAACTTTACGGGTGTCCTATTACCCACCTGAACTTTATAATTCTCTATTTTATACACACCTAAGTGCTGACCTGTCATGGGAGGTGTTCTCACCTTCTCTAGGCGCGTTAGAAGGTGAATTTTGACGAAAATTTCTGAGAAAATAGTTATCTTCCCCAATTAATCAATGAAAGGATTCAATCTCAATTGACCTCCATTAATGGCATTGCTAGTGCTTTCGTTTGTTCTCCCTCTTTTGCTGCTCGACCATCGCCACCACTGTCGCCGCCTCCGGCGAAATCCAAACCACCAACAAAACCTCGTTCTCCTCTTCCCCTCTCCTCTTATCTCTCTCCCATTCCGAGACAACCACCATAAAGACCTACCTCTGTTCTCACAACAAGGTCGACAACAACAACAACAACAAAACCTTGCGGCTGCACTGCTCCAACCAGCGAGCTCCGGCGAAGCAAGCAAAACAGATCCTTTTAGATTATTTTTCAATGTTCTCCGACAAGCAAAACTCGAATATCGCTTGACAAGCTCCCGCTATCAATATTCATCTTTGTTCCTCACAATTCCATAGGAATTTGAAAGAATTGGGGGAAGAAATTACCTTAGAGACTTTAAGAAATTGGGAGAGTATAGGAAAAAGTGGA
>JAJOOR010009478.1:0-52111 GCA_036250505.1 Solanum acaule
CCCCCCCCCCCCCTCCACTCAAAGATAGGCTCATTCGAGAACTAAAACTTGAGTACTCGAGTTCTATAATCAATCGACGCATAACACGAATGTAACCAATCCATACCAAGTATAGCATCAAAATCTAGCATGTCAAGCTCTACCAAATCAACAAGGGTAACTCTATGGGATAGGGAAACGGGGCATCTTCTATAAACCCTCTTAGCCACCACAAAATCACCAACAGGAGTAGAGCCAGAAAAAGGTTCTAACAACACATCAAAGAGCATATCAAATCTCATTTCCACATATGGCGTCACAAAAGACAAGGTAGCAACAAGGTCTAACAGAGCATACACATCTATATGGAAAACTTTTAACATTCCAGTGACCACGTTCAGAGAATTCTCTTGTTCACCTCGGTTTTGGAGAGCATAGAAGCGCTTTTGTTTGGGCATTGGAGTTTGAACCGCTAGGAGGAGCTTACTTGCCCTCTCTTCCTTGAGCCTTAAGCATCATACAATCTTTCATTTAGTGACCACTCTTTCCACAACCAAAGAAACCATATGTGCCAACTAGGCACTTACCATCAGGCTTCCTTCCACACTTCGCACAAGTAAACCTAGTCACATAAGAACCACTACCATTAACTCCTTGAGGTTTAGTGTTGGAAACCCTATCCTTGTTGACCCTTTGAGGAGTACTAGAGGAACCTTGGTTGGAAAACCTTTGTCTAAACCTTGGTCGACCTTGTCCATTGGACCTAGTATTGGAGAAGGTCCCATCACCGGTCCTATCTCTTTTCACCTCCCTATATTTTCTTGAAGTTTCTCTTCCTCCATTTGTTGGGCCTACACCATGAGACGTGAAATGTCCATATGTTGCACAGGCATTGCCGTTCGACATTCTTTGACTACCATGTCGGACACTCCCGTCATAAACTTATTCATCTTAGCCCTGGAGTCCGCCACTATAATTGGAGCATACTTGGATAGTTGGGTGAACTTTAGAGCATACTCTTTCACACCCGTACTCTCTTGCCGAAGTTTAATGAACTCTTGCATCTTAGCTTACCTCAACTCAAGGGAAAAGAACCTATCAAGAAATGCTGATTTAAACACTTCCCACTCAATGGGACCCACTCCTACCGGCCTTCCATTCATTCCAATGATCATACCACACTTGAGCAACATCTTTCATTTGCTAAGCGGCTAAATCTTCCTTTTCTACTGAAGTCACCCCCATGATAGAAAGTACCTGATAAACCTCATCGATAAACCCTTTAGAATCCTCCTCCACTTTTAAGCCATCAAATTCCAGAGGGTTCATCCCGGCAAAGTCCCTCACTCTTGAAGCCACATAATTCACATTAGGGTTCACGGGAGCAATCACCTCTCTATTGGCTTGAGTCGTCATGGCTTGAGCCAAAACTTGAATAGTCACCCTAAACTCTGCATGAGTAACATTCTAGACTAAAGGATCAGATCTTGAGGAGGAGCTCCTTGATTTACATTGTCTTCCTTATTCCTTCTTGCGAAAGCCCTTCGAGTAGTCATATCATGTAGACCATCGAGTAAGGATTAGAAAAAAGACCTTATAGAGTTAAACTCTATCGCATGACTTAAGAGTAATGAAAGATGTAGAATTTCCTAAACATATTGTATCTTCTTATTCATAAATGTGGCGCACTTCACACTCATGAACAAGACTCTACTAGATATGTCTAATAAGACATGATCTTAGAATCATTCTAAACCTTGTGCTCTGATTATCATTTTTGTCATGACCCAGGGGTACACACTAGAAGTAACATGGCGTATAGAACCCCGAAGACTCCATATAAGCCACTTAGTCTTCATAACATAAGCAATAGAATAGTAAGAGTAAAAACACATTACAAGTCTAAAATTTTCAAAAAAGAAAAGCGGAAGTCTAGACACTAAGTCTCCACATAGCCATCTATTATAATATTTGAATGAAATAGGGCCTAGCCCATACAACATGTCCAAAAAGGGAAATACATGAAACAAAACTACAACATGAGAAATAGCAATCCTCTAACCATGAGGACTCACCAACAAGCTCGGAAGATAGTCAAGTCCAAGCACTAGCCACTAAAATGATCAACTCGAGAACCGAACCCTACAATTGGGGAAAATGTAGGAAAAGTAGGCGTTAGTACAAAAATGCACTAAGTATGATAGCAATGCATCAAAACATTGAAGACACGCTAAAATGGGGCATTTCATTTGAAAATATGCACTTTACAAAGTTTAAACATCATCTTAAAGGTAGTGGAACAACATAATGTCATAAACATGGCCAACATAATCATCATCATCTTTAACACATTTGAAAACTAAGATAAAGGCTTATTGAGTAACCATAGTTCATAATTCATATCCTTGTTCTTATTGTGGGAATAAGCCTTAACTGACATAAGACCATGTGAGCTTATCATGGAATCCGGTGTTAACCACACCGAAAAGGGTTGTCCTACTTGCCTAAGGTAGAACCATACTTTTAACTTAGGTGGATCCACTAGATATATAACCTATGGGGCACATGGTTTATGGGATAAGGAGATTGCTACTAGAAATCCGAACTCAATTTGCTTAAAAGGCTTCCATCTCATGAGACATACTTGGGAACCCAGACTCAACTAGTGTAAAAGGATCCCATTTGGAAGCCGGACTCAACTAGTGTAAAAGCTTCCATCCCATATTCAATATTCACTATGTGCTAAGCATTAATTCCCACTGAGTACTTATTAAGTCTTGGCTTAACTTCATATTCATGGAAGAATGTCTTAACACTCTACCCATGCTTAATTCATAAGATAGCTCTTAGATTATGCGTGAGAATTATCTTTCGCCATCCATGTCTACATACAACTCTTATATTCAATTAGGTGAGAAAGCCTTTCAACCTTAGAATCATCATTGTGTGAAGAAACCTTTCACATCATATAATATTCATGCATAGGTGTGTAAATGAATATCCTTTCAACAACACAACAACTACATCATAATCATAGACACTTCACTCTCAAAGTGTTCTTAAAGCATTTACATAGAGTTCATAAACACATGCATAATTCTCCAACTTTGACCTTTCAGGGTTCGAGATCACTTTCAATAAACATATATAGAATTCAAACATTAGACATGGATATCATCATAACTCACATTACTCAATCACTACATGCATAATTTCATAACATTGTTCTTTCACCAACAAAAATCTTCATCACAAGATCACAATTGGGAAATATGGGGATTGCATGGGTTCTTGGGGATACAACATAAAAACCATAGGAAATCATCAATTAATGCTTAATATAACATAATTCAATCAATTATAATCGATTTTGAAAGGAACCCATGACTTTGGAATCAAGCCCTGGCATTTGGGATTTCTATATTTGAAATTGGGATTTTGAAGGGCTCCATCAATGAATTGTTTCAATGGATAAAAACTACCATACCATATCAATAAAGCACAATGAATATGTTATGAAGAACCTTGCTCCTTTAACCCTACCTCCAACATCCTTCTTCTTCTTCTTCAAGTTCTAGAGAGAGAATATTTTGTGAGGATGAACTTTTGGGAATTTATGAGTTAACTCATAAATGACATCACTTAAGTTGGATTAAAGCCGAAAAAGACCCTTAAGTCCTTACTTAACCGTCCCACAGACCCTACCCATGAGACCTCACCGATGGATCGTGGATAGACCTACGGTCCATCCTGGTGAACTGTGGATGATGGTCTAGGACTTGGTTTTCAAGACTTTGACCCACGACTCCCTACCACGGACCGTGGACCCATCCACGTGGCATGGGGTCCTCGTCTCGTGGTTCACTGCCTTAGCAGTCTCCAAGGTGCTCATCAACAGGCTCACCCACATGACGTGGTTCCAACCACGACCCGTGGGTTACCCTAGTGGGTGACACCTGAAGGTTCTGAAAATTGCTACACTTTACTTTTTTGGGTACGGGGAGTTAAATCCATGATTCTAACCCTCACGTTAAGCTCTAGTTTAGCCTACTCATTTTCTGAGGTGTTACATTGGCCTTGTTTCTCCTTCTCTTCAGACACTAATGATAATTCAGCCCCATTCATCACCATAAAGTATCATTGCAATCCATTAACCGGACTCCTAATTGTGTAAGTCTGTGCATGTACATCCTTAGCAAATTCTTTCTTGCCTTCCTCAACATGGGCGATACTACCCATAGACAATCTACTCAAAGAGTCAACAACAACATTAGCCTTACCCGGGTGATAGAGAATACTCATATGATAAACCTTGAGTAACTCCAACCACCTCCTCTGAATGATGTTAGGCTCTTTCTGACTGAACACATACTGAAGACTTTTGTGATCAGTGAACACATCCACATGAACACCATAAAGATAGTGAAACCATATTTTCAAAGCAAACACTACCGCAACCATCTCAAGATCATAGGTTGGGTAATTCCTCTTGTGAATCTTAAGTTGTTTGGAGGAATAAGCTATAACTTTGCCATTGTGCATCAATATACAACTTAGCCCAACGCTGGACGAATCAGAATATACAACAAAACCTTGTGCATCTTCTGGTAAGGTCAATACTGGGGCAATAGTCAACCTAGTTTTCAATTCCTGAAAGCTCTTCTCACAAGCTTTAAACCATTGAAACTTTGCTGCCTCAATTTTTTGAGTGTCAACTCGAATCCCATCAGCAGAAATAATATGACCTAAGAATGCCATAGACTCAAGCCAAAATTCACACTTAGAGAATTTAGCATACAACTCTCTATCATTGAGAGTTTGAAGAACTACTATGAGATGACTAGCACAATCTTCCTCATTCCTCGAATCGATTAGAATGTCATCTATAAACATGATAACAAACATATCTAGATTAGGCTTAAACACTATGTTCATAAGATCCATGAACGCTACATGATAGTTAGTTAACCCAAGTGACATAACTAGAAACTCATAATGACCATAGCGGGTCCTAAAAGCACTTTTTGAAATATCACTCTCTCTTACTCTCAAGTGATGATAGCCAAATCTGACCTCTATCTTAGAAAAACAGGTGGCACGCTGAAGTTGATCAAAACTATCATCAATTCTCAAACGAGGAAACTTATTCTTGATAGTAACCTTGTTCAACTGACAGTAGTCTATACACATTCTAAGAGAACAGTCCTTCTTCTTCACAAATAAGACCAGAGCGCCCCAAGGTGAGACACTTGGTGGAATGAAGCCCTTATCAAGGAGATCTTTCAAATGGTATTTCAACTCTTTCAACTTAGCTGGAGCCATTATGTATGGAGAAATGGAGATAGGTCGAGTACCAAGAAGAATATCTATGCCTAAGTCGATTTCTCTCTCAAGAGGGACTCTGGGAAGATCAAGACCTCTAGAAACTCACTCACAATAGGAACTGACTGAATATGCGATGTCTCAACACTAGAGTCATTAACTCAGACTAATTGATAGATGCACCCCTTAGAGACTAACTTTTTTGCCTTAAGGTATGAAATGAAACGACCCTTAGGCACTACTGAACTACTCCTCCACTCTAAAACAGGCTCATAAGGAAATTGAAACTTGACTACTCGAGTTCTACAATCAACTGAGGCATAACAAGCATGAAGCCAATCCATACCTAGAATAACATCAATATCCACCATGTCTAGCTCAACAAAGTCAACCATGGTGTCCTTGTGATTGATAGAGATGACACAATCACGATACACTCTCTCAGCTAAGGCAAACTCACCAACAGGTGTGGAAATACTAAAGGTCTCAAGAAGTTGTTTGGGAAGAATATCAAATATCATAGAAATATATGGATTCATAAAATATAGACTTGCACCTTGATCAAGTAAAGCATATACGTTAAAAGTAAAGACTTCGAACATACCGGTGAAAACATATGGTGAATTCTCTTGCACTTGGCAGCTAGGGATTGCATACAAATGGTTTGTACCACCGCCTGTCCCTGGAGTAACTCCCATCGGAGCAGCCCTGTCTATCGGAGCCGTTGATGAAGATTGGGCTCTATTTCCCCCATTACCATTTCTTTGCCTGTTCTTGGGACACTCCTTAGAAAGGTGACACATCCTTCCACACTTGTAGCAAAGATCCGTACCAACACAATATTCTCCAGGATAAAGCTTAGGACACTAACCACAAAGTGGGTTGCGAGAGAACCCTTGTTCTACACTACCCTATGACTGAGAGCCTTGAACTCTGACATTCCGGGAGTTCTAATTCTTGTAATCATTCCTGTTTAATGGTGCAGTGCACTAGATGACGATGGAGCAGTTCCAGATGACCTCAGCTGAAAAGATGATCGGTTCATGTTCCCAATCTTCTGCTGGTCGAACGTATTACCTATTTCTTAACCCTCTTGCTACGAAACTATTCCATGTCCTTCAACCTGTCTTCCTCAACCTGCTGCAGATGAATCATATGTAACACCTTACTATTTGAAAGAACTAGAATTATAAAAAAATCATTTTTGGAAATATTAAATTTGGAAATATTGGCAAGTTATGCTAAGTATGAATTTTGGTTCAACTTCAAACGACCATAACTTTTAGTACATGATGAGTTCGGTGTGTTATAATATGGAAAATGAAAGGTATTGGAATCCTCTTTGCAACGCCACTGAGTTTGCTAATTTTGGAGCTCGTATGAGGGAGAATGCCCATTTGAAGTCAGGCTCTCCTGTTAAGTAAAGTTCCCCGGATTTAAGAGGGATAATTTGGTCTTTTCCTTACCCAATTAGTTTAATTCGTTTTTAGTAAGTAATTAGGGGTCTAAACTGATTTTTTTAGTTTGTGCAGTCCAAACTAATACTAGGGCTTTGAGAGAGGAGAAAAGCCAAGGTTTCATCGCATTCTTGAGATTTCACTTGCGGATTTCGCCAAGGGTTAATCCCTAAGAGGTATGTGAGTTCACATAGTGTTGGGTTCGTTCACCCATGCTCCAATTATTTTAATTTTATCATTAAATTCATTCTAGAAAGTTGAAGATTTGATGTTCTTTAATTGTGTTCTTGAAATTGGCTTTCGTTCTTGAGTTAAGATGAGATTGATGAGTTCTTGAGGAAATCATGTCGATTTTAGAGTTGTATTTGATTAGATTCTTATGTACATGTAGTGGGTATCTGAATATAAAGGGAAATTGGGAAAAACAATCAAATTTAGGTGAATTAGGGTTAGAAAACGAAGAAGGAAAAAGTCGGGTAGAATCTGGCACGTAAGTCCCTTAGCGGACTTTCTCCCCAAGTGAAAAAAATTCCCCTCCATGCCACGGAGAGGATGTAGACTCCACTATTTCAAAACTATTTTCGCAACCAAATGTTATAATGCATCTCTGCATTGCTGACTTACTTCCTAACAGTGTTTTCTTGACCGGTCTCTCATAATTAGCTATGTAAAAGCACTCCTAATCATCACGATATCTTTCCTATGACAAATCATAACCTTGAATTCATAATTCAAATTCAAGGTAGAGTTAAGAGTCAAGTCTTGAGAGTTCTTTGAGTCATTTTAAGAAGTCTTTCACAAATCTTTTAAACTTGTTTTAAGACTTAAGCATTGAGTTTGATAAAGAGTAGAGAAGAGTTCATTTTCTTTAAAATGTTATATGGGAACTAACTATTCCCAAATAGCAAATGTTTTCACATTTAAGAGTAGAGAGCATGCATCACCACAAATAAAAAAATAAGAATAATAAAGAAAGACTAACAAGAAATGATAACATTCTAGTGTTTAAACAAGTAAAGCTGGGTAACGAGGAATCTTCACTAAGCGCCCAGTTGGCGAGAGAGTGAACCAGGCGCCGAATGCTTCGGCGACGCGCCCAATGTTTTTTAGGTCGCCCTTAGTTCTAGTGGGCTGCACTCTCATAGAAGGTCAGATCGGCTAAGATGTAGGAGGTCACCAAATAGTTCGGCGAGTCGCAGAATGGACTCAGAATATTGTCGGATGACCCCTGAAAAATGTTATCAACGTCGAACAAAAAAGGGCGAGAAAAATTAAGTCGCCTAAGCACATCGGCGAATTGCCGAATGGTGAAGGTATCCCGCCGAATGTTCCAGAGTCTCAGCCCTATTTTTGAGGCCCATAAGGAGGACAAAATTGTGCTCGCCGAATGGGTTCGACGACTCGCCAGTAGCACTTTTGTCTCGCTCATGATCCAGATCCTGCAAAATCAACACACATTATTTAAAAAAACACTAACACTTGTGTTGCCTCCCAAGAAGCACCTTTTTTAATGTGGTGGCACGATGTGGAATTGCTCTCAAGCATCTTCCAGGTACACCACCTCAATCAAAGAGATCTCCTGGCATTCTCCAAAGCATAGCTTCAAGCATTGCCCATTCACCTTAAATGCAGGTCCTTCTTGACCCTCAACTTCTATGTCACCATTGGTGAATATTTGTGTCACCCTAAATGGTCCTGACCATTTGGACTTGAGCTTTTTGGGAAAGAGTCTAAGTCGGGAGTTGTATAGTAACACCTAATCTCCCACCTTGAACTCTCTCTTAAGTATTTTAACATCATGCCACTTCTTCATATTTTCCTTGTAGAGAGCTGAACTTTCGTTTACGCTTTAAACCTAAATTTTTCCAACTCGTTTAACTATTCTACTATCTCTTTTGAGGTTTTTGTCCAGTCCAAATTCAGAGCTTTCAATGCCCACATTGCTTTGTGTTCTAATTTGACTAGTAGATGGCAAGACCTTCCAAAAACTAGCTGACACAGAGACATACTGATTGGAGTTTTGTATGCGGTGCGATACGCCCATAGTGCGTCATCAATCTTTCGAGACCAATCAGTCCTATTAGCATTCACTGTCTAAGGCAAGATGTTCTTCATCTCCTGGTTTGACACTTCAACTTGACCGCTTGTTTGGGGATGATATGGAGTTGATAGCTTGTGTTTCACCCCATACTTACTCAATGCAGTTGAGAACCATTTATTGCAAAAGTGGGATCCACCATCACTAATGATAGCTCGAGGAGTACCGAATCTAGCAAAGATGTAGTGTTTCAGAAATTGAACCACATTTTTCCCTTCATTGTTTGGAAGTGCAATAACTTCCACCCATTTAGCAACATAATCTACTGCCACCAAGATATACTTATTACCAAAGGAACTCACAAATGGGCCCATTAAATTGATTCCTCAAACATCAAATAGCTCAACTTCTAAAATGGGGGTAAGGAGTAACTCGTGTCTTTTAGACACTCAACCTTGCTTCTGACATTGAGCACATTTCTTCACAAATTCATGTGCATCCTTGTAGAGGGATGGCGTGTAATATCCACTTTGGAGAACTTTAGCGGTTGTACGCACAACACTATGGTGGCCCTCAACTGGTGAATCATGACAAGCATGGAGAATTTCTACCGCCTTTTCTTCCGGAACACACCTTCTAATGATATGATCTACACACTCTTAAAACAAGTATGGTTCATACCAATAGTATTTTTTAACGTAAAAAATGAACCTCTATTGTTGGTAGAAGTTCAGCTCTTCCGACATTAATCCGCACACTATGTAATTGGTGAAATTTGCATACCAGGGAGTTTGTTTGGGAGTTATTACAAACACTTGTTCATCTGGGAAGGAATCGTCTATGTCAACCTCAGGCTCATCATTCTCCTTGCCCTCTAACCTTGATAAATGGTCAGCCACCTGATTTTCACAACCTCTTCTATCTTTGACCTCAAAGTAAAATTCTTGCAATAGTAGCACCCTCCTTATCAACCTTGGTTTTGTATCCTTCTTTGCCATTAGGTAACGGAGTGCAGCATGATTAGTGTGAATAGTTACTCTAGTGCCTAACAAGTATGCTCAGAATTTCTCAAATGCATAGACTACAGCAAAAAACTCTTGTTCAGTAACGGTATAGTTACGTTGAGCACTGTTTAGAGTATTGCTTGTGTAGTAAATTGGGTGAAAAAGTTTGTTGCGTTTTTGCCCCAGCATAACACCCAATGTCGTTCCACTTGCATCACACATTACTTCGAAAGATTCTGACCAATCAGGACTAATAATGACCAAGGTGGATACTAATTTCTCCTTCAAGCACCGGAAAGCCACCACACAAGCATCATCAAATTGGAATTTCACCTCTTTCTCTAAGAGTTTGCATAGAGGATGTGCAATCTTTGAGAAGTCTTTGATGAAACTCCGGTAGAAACCGACATGTCCTAAGAAACTACGAACCCCCTTTACTTTCTCAATCACTTCAATCTTTGCTTTATCAACCTCCAGCCCCTTTTGCAACAACTTGTGACCAAGTACTATTCCTTCTTTAACCATGAAGTGACAGTTTTCCCAATTAAGGACCAAGTTTGTCTCCACACATCTTTGGAGAACTTGTCCTAAGTGTTCTAAACACGCCTCAAAAGTATAATCCACAACCGAGAAGTCATCCATAAATACCTCTATTGAATCTTCCACCATGTTGGAAAAAATAGATAGCATGCAACGTTGGAAGGTTGCCGGGGAATTGCATAATCCGAATGTGATACTTTTTAAAGGCAAAAGTCCCATAGGGACATGTGAAGGTGGTTTTTTACCCATTTTTTAGAACACATTCCACCGGGCTTACCCATTTGCTATCAGCAATAAGGTAGATTACACATGTGTCTAACCACTTTATTATTTCCTTTTTCACTACTTCTTGCATTGGTGGGTTCAATCTCCGTTGATGTTCAACACTCGGTTTACACTCACTATCAAGCTGAATTTTGTGAATACAGATACCGGGAGGAATGCCCACTAAATCAGCAATGGTCCAGCCTATAACTTTGATATGCCTTCGTAATACCTCAAGAAGCAATTTTAGCTGCCATTCAAGCAAGTCAGCCGCAATAATCACCGGTAGAGTGTTATTTTCCCCCAAGAAAGCATACCGAAGATGGGGGGAAGTTCTTTTAATTCCAAATGTGGTGGTTCTTCTATTAATGGCTATGCGGGAGGACTCTCTCTATTTTTCAAATCAATGTCCAATTTCAATGGAGTCTTTGAATACCCTCCTAAGCCTCAAAGAGCAGCTACTACCTTTTCATACCCTTGAATTTCAAATTCATCATAGTTAGCAAGCACGGCTTCAAGAGGTTCGCTCATGCACATCAAATGGTTCACGCTAGCTACCGCCTCATCAATAACATCAACGCTAGACACCACATGAATATCACTTGGGTGTTTCATTGACTTACAAACATTGAAGGTTACTTCATTGTCACGACCTAGGGGTACCCCCTAGACGTAACGCGGCGTATTTAACCCAAAGGGGTCTCATACAAGCCCTTAGCATAATCATAGATATAAGTTCATAGGAAAATAGAGCGGAATTTAAAACTTTCTTTTACAATCGAAGACTTATATAAAATAATAGAATCTATACACTATGTCTCAAACCATCTAATTACTTGGAATTAAACTCTTGAATACAACCTTAGGAACGTAGACCTTACATAAGTCTAAAATATAAAGTACAGACATAAAGGACATATGGTCAAGCCCTCGAATATAATGAGTACTCACCAATATTCTTCTTATTGATCTCCTATGGTCCTAGCTACGATGATGGAATCCAATATCTCGAAAGCCTACACTTATAGAAAATGTAGAAAGAAGGGGTTAGCACAAAAAGTACTAAGTATGGAAGTCATGCATAAAAGGGACATTTTCTTTAAAACCATTCAATATGCCATTTTTGAACATCATCTTGAAATAGTTGGAGAATGCAACTCATAAAGCAACTCACATAGAATTTATCATAGCATAAAGCATATCACATAAAAATATTACATATCCCAATCTTCACAAGACATAGTTCATACACATAGTCAAATACCAAGATTATCTCATCATAATAGAACTACCACATAAGCAACCCAAAGTCACACTAGTGCAATGCAAAGGTAAGATCCCATAATCCTACCAAATACTAAGTATTACATTTAGGTCACCAACAACATACATATCTTACTTTACCATAGTCATAGCCAACATTCATAAGTAAGGAGTCATTCATGTTCATAACTTGTGACAAGTGAAGTCAACCTTAACATTCATACATACCATTCATACATAATCCATACCATGCATACATAACTCATATATCTTCATAGCCTAAGGAACCCACACCACAACCCGTTTATAAGTCTACTTGTACAACGTACAAGTGAAGTCCCATACCCCCACTCACACTAAGTAAGGCTCATTAAAAAGTCATAAGCATAGTTCATATTCATATTCATACTCCATATAAAGCATACATTCAACTTATAATCATCAAATCATAAAAGAGACATACCATGTCCACTCTCAAGGCCTACTTGTGCAATACACGAATGAGGTCTCATACCCCCTTTCATGCTAAGTAGAACCTCTTGAGGAACCATAGAACAAGCCCATGTTTTTATCATAATTCATATTCTTATCCTTTAGAGAGATTTAGTCTTAACCGACATAGACCATGTGAGCTACATGGAATCCGGTGTTTCACCCCCACACCGAAAAGAGGTGTCCTACTTGCCTAAGGTAGAACGTACATAATATCTTATAGGTGGATCCACCAACTATATACCTATGTGGGCACATAGTTATGGTATAGGGAGACTGCTACTAGAAACCTTAACTACTAACGTGGAGGTTTCCATCTCATGAGACATCGTATTGAGAACCCCACTACTACCGTGAAGAAACCCATCTCATACTCTTATCCACTCGGTGCTAAGCATAATTTCGTTTCAAAGTCATATTAAGTCTTTACTTAAGTTCATGGTCATAAGAGAATGCACTAGGCACTCAAACCAACATATAACATCATAATAGCTCATAGATTATTAAGTGAGAATGTCCTTTCACTTAGAATCATCAACATGTGAGTAAACCTTTCACATCGTATTCATATTGTGTTCATGAGAATGACCTTTCAATCAACACAACAAGACAGTCATAGTGATAACATATCATACTTAGTCTTAACATATCATACTTAGTCAGATTATATCATACATAGTCATATCATATTGTACATAGTCATATCATATCGTACATATCCATATGTAGGGGTATATGAAAGAAGGATCTTGCATCAATACCACAATATACACAATAAGTAAACACCTCCACCTTTCAAGTGGATCAACATGATCATGTACATTTCATGCATAATGGTATGTAAAGGTGCATATGAGAACTAACCTTTCAATCAACACCACAGATACATTATCATCATAGACACCTTCTTCTCAAGTGTTCATAAGCATGTACATAATACCACAGTCACACATAATACACATATTGCATTCAAGGGTCCTATTGAGTCAACACATCTAGCATTAAACTTATGTAACATAGCCACAACCATAACACAATTAATCCATTAATTTCATGCACAAACTCATGTGATCATATTATAGTTCATGTGGGTGAAGTCTTTGTACAATAATTCCATATACAACTTCAATCCACATAATAGCTTCCTTCTTTAATCCTAAGCATCCTTAACTTTTTCATATTAGCTTTTACCATTTAAGCCTTAGGAATTATCTTCATATTATGAGCATTACCCTAAAGCAACACCTCACATTGTAATCATGTATACCTAACTCTTAGGGTAAACTTAACTACATACTTCATTCTTACTTAATTATAGACATATAGCATCAAGTAAACTAAATCTCAATACTACATCAAACATGATCCATCACATAAGACCTAATCGAATTAGTTCATGCCTACAAGGTTCATTCATCATCAATTCATGTCTAGGTGATCTAATATAAGGCAATTCACCAAAAAATTCATCAATATTAAAGGTCTCATCTAAACCCTCAATTAGCCTCTTTCATGACATAACCCTAGACTATATCAATTTCATCATAAGATCTTAGGTTAGTCAATGATACATGTTTTATTATACTAATATCATGTAATTACACCAAGAGCAACCATTAATCACATAATTGGGTTAATATTCAACAATTCCCTCATCATGAAGTCAATTTAGTAAAGAGGGGGAAATCATGGGTCCAAGGGGAATTCTCATCAAAACTCCATCAATCGAATGTTAATTCATCATAAACAACCATAATAAATCATAATCAAACAATAAAAATAGTTTAGGAAGAAGACCCACATAGATTGAACCCTAGGTTTTTGGGGAAAATTAGAGACTTGAAAACACATTTTGAGAGGGCTCCTTGAATGGAACTTAAACAAGGATAAAAACTCTCATACCGTAGGTGTAGAATCCCACCAAATTCGTATTGAAAAGTTCCCATCTTCAAGCCCTAGTTGATCTCTTTCTTGGTCTTCAATGGAGTTCTAGAGAAAAGAGTTTTGGAGGAAAGAGGAGTTGGGTTTTGATTTGGGGTCTTGGGTTATAATGAATTAATGACTTAGTTTAGGGTCTTATTAACATATATAGGTAATTAATTAATTAACTAACTGACCTCCTCTAACCGCTAATTAATTATCTAATTAATTCCCAAACACCTAACTAAAAACTAAAACTCCAAAAACTGGCAGCATCCACGGACCGTGGATAAGTCTACTGGCCGCCAACCACCTCCGTGGTTTGACCTAAGGCTCAGATTTGCAGGCCTGGCGCAGGCATTGAACTACGGAGCAAGACCACGAGCTGTGGATCAATCCACTGGCCGTGGATTGCCATCCATAGTTCATGGAATTTTGGCAGTTTTTTGTGAACTTAGGCAACCTTGGCGATTAGGCTTTATGGTCCCCCTCAAGGAACTTTAGTTGGTCCTTGGGGGGGCCGTAACTTGACGTTTAACCCCTATACACCTCAACCTAAGCTTGAGAAGTCAATACACAACCTACAACCAAACATCAAACTCAGAAGCTCACATGTTAGGCTCTAGTTTCACCTATTAGTTTCCGTTAGACTCTAGCTTGGTCTTACTAGTTTTTACGGGGTGTTACATTATCCCCCACTTGGGAACATTTGTCCTCGAATGAAACTTTAAACATTTTAAGGACTTAAAGACTCTAGACTAGCATCCCATCATGCATGAAAGCATCAATAATTCACAACTCAAGATATACTATTCACAATGTGCACTTATTCAAAGGAGGTAACATCAACTCAAATTCAACATGATCAATGCAATACAAGGAAGTAAGAACTACATTTACCAACCTAATATGCATGAAATGCAACATATCTTATGTTCATAGGAAGAACTACCTTCTCCTAGTCATAACATGCTCGACATACTCTCATGGATCTCATAAGCAATTACTTCTCAGAAGCATTTTATTCAAGGAGGAATTCTCAACTCCTAGTCAAAACATGCTCATATAATCTCCTCATGAAGTTCAATAGGCAATTCTTACTCAAGGCACCACAACATGAGGAAAACTATTCTCTGTTATGACCCGATTTCGAAAACTAAGGTTTCGAAGCCATCTTCGCAACTTTGGCAATTTTTGTTTAGGTTTTTTGGAAAGAATTTATAATTTGGAAGTCGCCACTTAGTTTTTTAGGAAAAAATAAGAAAACCATTTTAAAAAGGAATCTTTGAAAGAAAACATAATAAATAAAACCAGAGTCGGGTAAGGGTTCAATTAATTCTCTAAGGAAGGGTTTAGGCATCTTAGAGAATCCGCTAACACGCGACTGACCGCCGGATTTAAAATTTTGGCTAATTTTGTAAAATAAAAGAATTACTTATAAAAAATCTTGTTTGAAACTTAGATAAAAAATCTTTTGATGCTTGTCAAAATTTCAAAAATAATCTTAACTTGAAAACTTTTATCCATAGTGAAGTTTTGAACCATACGATTAATTCTAACTCACCAACATGGATAAAGGGACCTTATTTAACAACTATGAAAGGATATAAAAAATCCTTAAGTTATTCATACAAAGTCTTAAGTTATTTTAAAAGAGAACTAATTTAGTTTAAGAAAACTTAACAACTCTATCCTAGTCAAAATTTGAACTAAATAGTTAATTCAAACTCATAAACATGGATTCAAAGCTAATTACTAACTATGAAAGAATATGGATAATTCTCAAGTTAGTCTAAGAGCTTAAGTTGCATAACTTGAAAGTGTTTTGAAAATTTAAATACTTAAAATAAACAACTAACGAAATAGAAGAGTTACTTAAAAAACTTCCAAGGATTCATCTAAGTTAGATAAAATAAATGTTAGAAGTTAAAAACAAATATCACAAAATCACAATATGATGGAGACAAAGTGCGAATAGAATTGAGACAGCTTTAAGTCCTCTTGCTGCTTCTTATTTGCTGCTGCTGGAGCTGTTTTTGAACCTTTTTAAAGTCCAAAAAATGCTATTTCCAGCCCTTCGAGGCTGCTGCAAATCTGCTGCACTTAGTGGACTTTCGAGAGTCCAAAAATTATCAAATTTCAGCCTTTTCAAGGCTACTGCTGCTGCTCCGTTTTTCAGCCCTTAGAGGCTGCTGCTGCTGCTGGTTTCTTGGGATTCTAACCCAATAGTATTAGCATTTCCTTGCGCTACTCGGATGAGGTCGACTCAAATAGAAGAGTATGCAAGAGATGGAGAGTCCAAGTGAACTCAATGGAAGAGTGTTCATGCGAAGAAAAAGAAGAAAAAATTAGCAACTAATCAAGAAGAGGATTTATACTAATTTGACATGTAAACAAACGAAATCAAGGAATACAACTTCAATCCTAATAGGCTAATACATCTACCTCATATGCAAAACAAAAGTCAACATAACCAAGTATGGAAGACATAACTAAAAGCATTCCGGCACCAAACTTTAACCAACATGAGCTATATTATTTAGAGAAATAAAGGAACCTCATTAAAGTAAATTAAAACAAAAAAAAAAACTATTATTTAGTAAGCACAAGGAACCTTAGAAGTAGAGACTTTTGAAGTCACAATTCAATTAGCAAAACTTCATAGTTGGAATTAAAGAGACATGGCAATAATATTATTTAACCCAAAGTAGTTAGTATCAAACCAAACAATCTATTATACTACGAAGTCATTTCTATGCGAGTTTTAAGAATGCACACAAAGGCTGCCTACTGCTTTTTATATCAACCAAATCAGCATACTAAATCACAATAAGGTGGGAAGTTTGAGACATAACAAATTAACACAATAATAGATTGCAAACAGAGAAGCTATATTCTGATAGTAAACTAGATTTTGCTCTAAACTTCACTTCTTTTTACTACAATACCCCAAAAAAAAGCATGAACTGAACAATCCGAGACATGTTAGATTTACTTTTAAACCTTTAAACTATTTCAGCAAATAAGACTAAGAAAATGTGAACAATCAAGAATCATGAAATGAGACACATTTGATTAAAACATGAAACAGTAGGTTGGAGCCTTTGTCAAAATGTAACAGTCACCTTTTAGTCAAAGTAAGTTCACTTCATATAGGGAACACCATTCGCACAGTGTAGTAGATCATATGTGTTAGAAGCCTAAACCACTAAAACCCAAAGCTATGTAAGCATGAAAATTAAACTAAGACGTGCATAATGAGAAGGTGAATCTTAAACGGAATCCCTCCCTTTGAACAGTGAAAGGGGTGGGTTTAAATAGGACAACTTATGGGTCGAAATTGAGGGGGAAAACTATGTGGGAATAATGCAAAATCCAAAATTCCTTAGCTGATAAGATTTGTGAGTTGGAGGAGGTACAAATTCGTACCAAATCAAACGGTTGAAAAGAAGAATTTGAGAATGGATGGATAAGAGCCGCGTGGCTCGTCTAGAAGCTTCTTAGAGTGCTATCTCGTGCTGGGCACGCACATCGTACGAACGAGACGAGGGAGAAGATGAAATCGAGGGGCGATTTGAGGAATTTGGAGCTCATGTTTGCTGTTCACGTTTTGATCATAGTTGGAGTTGTGTTTGTATGTTGTATCGGTGGAGTAATGAGATTATGGGCTAAAAAGAATTGGTTTTGGGGAATAAGAGAGTTGGGCTAAAATGGGTCTTTTGGGCTGAAAAGTTGAGGTTTCCAATTGGATTTCAAAGAATTTCAAAAGGTCACAAGTGTTAATAGAAATTGATAGAGACGGGGAACAAAATGAATCACATATTTAATTAACTATTAAACTTCTTAATCATAACAATATAAAACAATTATTTCGAAATAAGACCAATGCGTTGATTAAGTCTATTATTTAGAAAAATAAGAATATACTTGACTAAAACATATTTTTGGCATAACGATTTTCCTAATCTTTAATGAGTAGTAAATATATAAATCTAAATATTTATACTCATATATAGAGATATGTAAAAAATTAATTTGAAGATGATTATCAAAGTATTTTTTTATTTTCAAAAACAATTATTTCAAATTGTTTGAAATTGAAGAAGCTTGAAAATTAATTATAATTGTGGAGGGCTAAAATTGGATGTCAACATTCTCATAAAATCATTTTTTTTTCAAAACACAAGTTTTAATGAACATGCATCATATAAAGAAGTCATGACAACACATAAGCACATAACACAATGTTAGCTAGGCACATCCTCTCCTCCTTGGGAGTGAGCCTTCACAAACACTTCCAAACATCGTTAATCGCATAGTCATATGAAGAATTACCTTTTTCCAACTATAAGCAATCTCAACACAATATTATGGAGCCAATGTGCCATCTCATCAAAAACTTATCAAAGCATGCTCATCTCATCATCTCATGAAGTCAAATATGCAATCACCATACCAAGGTGCACAACAACATTAGGAATATGTAAATCATGGGAAATCCATTTTTATACAAAATAAGAATCTTTCAAAAGCATGCATAACATAAGGAGATCATGGAAATTTCCAATACACTCATGACTCCTAAACATAAAACAAGCCATAAAGGAAATCTTGGTCTCAAGCTAGAATAGGAATATAAGGAAAGGATGAGGATATCGGGACTCTCAATCAAAATTGCTATCCAAGCACATGATCTCCCACTTAGGAGTAAGCCCCCTTTTTCTAAAACCTCAAATACTACTCCTTTCAAACAACTCAAACATTACCAAGGCTCATTATAACCTTACATGGCTCTAAAACTAATAGAGGTATAATAACCATGCATCCAAACCCTACCAAGGTTAACAAGAGTAACTCTAAAGGACAAGGGAATTAGAGGACACACATAACATCCAAGACTCCTAAATCATGAAATGAGTCAAGGAGGACTTATCATATAAATCTAGAGGAGGAATATGAGGAAACATAAGGATATTGGGACTTCTCATTGGCCCTTGGCCTCCCAAATAAGTACCTTCAACTAATACCATTACTAAAATACCACTCCTCAACATTTTCATGGAAGCACTTTTTTACTCTTCTATTTCTTAACTCACCGGTCTAATATCCCAATCGTTACTTCTAAATTAGAGAGGTTCTCATTTAAGCACTCTCGCTCACAAGCAACCTTACCAAATCACTCAAAGTCTCATATGAGCCTACCAAACCGAGATTAAACTTCTCAAACTCACTATACCTCTTAAGGTGAGATTATCAAGCAAGCCTGACTCATGAACATAAAGGACACTCAATGACCTTACCATCTAAGCACATTATCCCCCACTTGGGGGTAAGCCTATACAAACTTTTTACATCATCACTTCCTTCAATTCCAAGGTCAGAGCAAGTCATAACTAAACTTTCACACTCATCACACAAGATGATTCTAAACCATGGAGAATGACACTTCTATCCTCTTTTAAAGGGGTCTACTCATTCAACATCTCCAGGCACCACTTAAGCACCACTATTCCACCATTCTATCAACATACCTAGAAACTCATCATGACTAAGCCGGGTTCTCCCATGAACTAAGCATACCATACAATCACCTAGCTAGGTACACACACTATCCCCTTGGGAGTAGGCCTATCTAAAATCCTTCTAAACCTCTTTCATAACATAAAAGCAACAATGAAGCTTCACTCACACTAAAGACATCATCACAATCTATCAAGTTACAAAGCCATAATAATCATCTCAACCAACCTTTCACCCTCACTCCTTGTAGCATAAACCCTTCTAATATTCACATCCTAAAGACCATTGGATAAATGGATAAGAGAGAGAGCCTATAGATCTATGACACGACTTAGAGAATGAAGAAGTGAAGTTTCCTAACGCCCTATAGCCTCTCGCTCATAGATGTGTCGCGACTCACACCAATGAACAAGACTCTACTTTACGTGTTTTGAGATATCCTAAGACCATTCCAAAATCTTATGATCTGATACCAAGTTTGTCACGACCTAGGGGTACCCCCTAGACGTAACCCGGTGTACTCGACCCCGAAGGGGTCTTATACAAGCACTTAGCATAATCATAGACATAAGTTCATAGGAAAATAGAGCGGAATTTAAAACTTTCCTTTACCATTGAAGACTTATATAAAACAATAGAATCTATACACTATGCCTCAAACCATCTAATTTCTTGGAATTAAACTCTTGAATACAACCTTAGGGACGTAGACCTTACATATGTTTAAAAGATAAAGTACAGACATAAAGGACATATGGTCAAGCCCTCGAATACAATGAGGACTCACCAATCTTCATCTTCTTGATCTCCTATGGTCCTAGCTATGATGATGGAATCCAATATATCCAAAGCCTACACTTATAGAAAATGTAGAAAGAAGGGGTTAGCACAAAAAGTACTAAGTATGGAAGCCATGCATGAAAATCATTAAGAAATGCATAAAAGGGACATTTTCTTTAAAACAATGCAATATGTCATTTTTGAACATCATATTGAAATAGTTGGAGAATGCAACTCATAAAGCAACTCACATACAATTCACTATAGCATAAAACATATCATCCTAAAAACAATCATAGTCTCCAACCTAAACATAATACATATCCAAATCTTCACACTATATATATATATATATATATATATATATATATATATATAGTGTGTGCATTGTATATTGCTTTATGTTGTATTATTGCTTATGACTTTTGTTCAAATTAGTCTTATTGTAGACTGCAATAGCCCTAGAATAGCTATATATATCAGTAGCCAAATATAATTTACACAACAGTGAAGAAAACTGTCCCAATGGTACTATAACCATTGCAATAGACAAAAGAAAATTGCTGCAATTAATGTATAAAAAAGTGATGCATAAGACACTATAGTAACGGTTTGTTAAATACCACAGTAGGGGTTAGAACTGTTGCCCTACTTTAAAGTAAGAAGTGATGCAATGCTAATATAAGTGTTGCCTAGGATATTATAAGGACGGTTACAAAATGTCCCTATATGTCATAAAACCATTGCAATACTTTAAAGTAAGAACTGTTGTGATGATAAAATAAGTGTTGCAATTACTTAATAGGAAAGGTCTGATAAACCGTCCCATTAGAGAGTTAGAATTGTTGCTATACATTAGAAGTATAAACTGTTGTAATAGAAACTTCTATGGCAACCATTTTACAAATTGTCGCACTAGACCGTTGCAACAGAGCTTTAGCAACATGATCTGTTGAGAGGGTTGTTGAAACCGTCCCAATAGGGTTATGGCAACAAAATTCCTATCTACAGCAACATAACTTTAACTATTGTCGTAGGCCATATTTCTAGTAGTGTGTTGACCTTACCGGTAGGGACGAATGGTTTTTTGGTTTATTGTGATGCCTCGAGAATTGGGATAGGATGTGTGCTTATGCAAAATGGGAAAGTTATTGCCTATGCCTCAAGGCAACTTAAAATCCATGAGAAGAATAATCCTACTCACGACCATGAATTAGCGGAGGGCGTTTTTCCTTAATGATCTGAAGACACTATTTGTGTGGAATTCATGTAGATGTGTTTACCGACCACAAGGGTTTGCAATATGTGTTTAATTAGAAAGATATGAATCTTTGCCAAAGAAGGTGGCTTTAGTTATTGAAAGATTACGACATGAGCGCTCTTTATCACCCTAGTAAAGCTAATGTAGTAGTGGATGCTCTTAGATTGTTATCTATCGGTTGTGTTACTCATATTGAAGAAAAAAAGAAAGAGTTTATTTGAGATGTTCATAGATAGGCTCGATTAGGTGTTCAACTAGTGGACTCCACCAAGGGTGATGTTATGGTTCACAATGGTTCCGAATAGTCTTTTGTGGAGGATGCAAAAGCAAAGCCATGTCTTGATCAAATTTTTGTAGAGTTTAAGGAAGCGGTGCTTAAGAAATTTGTTGAGGCTTTCTCCCAACGGGGAAATGGTGTACTTAGATACAAAGGTGGTTTAAGTATTCCAAATGTGGATGACACAAGGGAACTGATTTTGATAGAAGCCCATAATTCGTGGTATTCAATTCACCCGCATCCACCAAGATGTACCGTGATTTACATGAGGTCTATATGTGGAATGGGATGAAGAAGGATATTGCGGGATTTGTGGATAAATGACGAAATTGCAAACAAGTCAAGGTTGATCATCAGAAATCGGGAGGTTTGTCCAAATAAATTAGCAATCCTACTTGGAAGTGGGAATATTTGAATATGGACTATATTGCTGGGTTGCCTCCCACCCAGCGACAACATGATTCTATTTGTGTTATAGTAGAACGGATGACGAAATCGGCGCATTTCCTTCCTGTCAAGATTTTCTATTCGGCGAAGGACTATGCCAAGATGTACTTGAGAGAAATGGTAAAGTTGCATGGAATGCCTTTGTCCATTATATTTGATTGTGGTATCTAATTCACTACTCAGTTTTGGAAGACATTCCAAAAGGGCCTAGGCACTAAAGTGAAACTTAGCACAACCTTTCACCCCCAAACCTATGGGCAAGCAGAGCATACAATCCAAACTTTGGAAGATATGTTAAGAGCTTGTGTGATTGATTTTAAAGGTAATTGGGATGCCCATTTTCAATTAATAGGGTTTGCTTATAACATTAGCAATCACTCGAGTATTGATATGACTCCATTTGAGGCCTTATATGGTAGGAGGTGTAGATCTCCTCTAGGTTGGTTTGAGGTGGGTGAAGTTGCCCTGATTGGTCCTGAATTGGTAAAAGAGGCCATAGAGAATGTTCAACTTAGTAGAGAAAAGTTTAAAACGGCTCAAAGTCAGCATAATTCATATGCCGATGTGAGAAGAAAGGATCTAGAGTTTGATGTTCACTATTAGATTTACTTGATAATTTAACCTGTGAAGGGTGTAATGAGGTTTGGTAAGAAAGGGAAGCTTAGTCCCCGATATGTAGGCCCATATCAGATTTTGAGGCGTGTTGGTAAGGTGAGTAATTTTGAGATTTCATGCATATTGGGTTGGTAGATGTAGTACCTACTTCCTTATGATGCATTCAGTATGTTTGGCTTGGAGTTGATGTTTCCTCCTTGTATATGTGCATTGCATGCATGATGGGATGTTAGAGTTAGTTTCACCCCTCTTATGATGTTTTGAGAACTTTCTAGCTTAGAGTCGATAGATCCTCCTCTGTTGTATTGCATTGTCGGTTTGGTTGTTAGTTCCCCTCCTAATCATTTTTAACCAGTTTGAATCTCATTCGAGGACGAATGATACCAAGGGGGAGATATTGTAACACCCCGAATCTAGAAAAGGTAAATGAAACAAATTTAGTGAAGTTGCAGGTGCCAGCCACGGGGGCCAACCACGGCCCATGGGTAGAACCATGGACCTTAGTGTGGTCCGTGGATTGGCCCTCCTGCCAAGTCTTTTGTCGCTCGGGACCACGGCCAGACCTACGGACCGTAGGCCATACAATGGTCTGTGGTCGGGGTCCATGGTTCGATAGCCCAAAATCACCTTTCTGATGACCAATGATAATTAACGACTAAAGTACACCTCATCTGATTCTAGGTGTAAACGGTTATTAACTAGTATAAAACCCAACGAAGAGTTGGGGTCGAACGCACAGGGCTCGGTACGTGTCTAAATTTTAGTTATAAAGTTATAAAGTTGTCTATTCGGTTATAGGAATAAAATTTATCGAAAAGAAATGTAAACAAGTCTAAGGAGATGACAATGAACGTACGATGGGGGGTTTGGATTGTGAATCATCAGCTAGAACATAATCAAACACGGAGAAAATAACAATATAGAGCCGAATTCTTGAAATGTGATCGATTATAGGCCAATTTCACTATATGGGTAATTGAAACTACTAATAAATAGCCAAATATCAGTGGGTAGGCTAGATTGTAAGTGAGATAGTTTTCTCTCGAACAACCATCACGATTCAAGTGATTTCTTTCGAACATCAATAAGATTAGCAAGTAACAACAACCCAAACCTTGATTCCTCTACTCTCTCAAGCTATATGAGTAGAATTTAGATTAAGATTTACTCTCTCGAGCTAAACCCATATCAACCCAATAACTACAATCATTAATCAAAAGCTTTGGTTCTAAAACCTCTTTCTCAAGCAAGCCCAGAACTCTAAGTTATAAATGCATTTGCAACTGCAATTCATAGATTAAAACACATCTAAAGATTAAACCTACATAAATTGAGCATTTAAATCAGTAGTTCGCAATACCCATAAGCTAATTTAGCCCATTATCACATGATCACACCCCAAGAATTGGGGTTTTAGTTACACATCATAAAAATATAGAAACTTTACCAAATACATTAGCCATGATATGGGTAAGGTTCTCAAGTCTTTACAATGGTCCAAATTGAAGAAATTCAGAAACCCACTTACCAATCCTCAAAATTAAGCTTAGAAATTCTCATAGTCTACAATGAGAACTCACAAACTAAGAGAAAATTCTAACTCTAGAATTGGAACTAGAAAAACTCGGAGAGAACTCGTCAAATTTCATTTAAAATTCCAATTTATAGTTGGCAAAAATTTAGCCTGAAAGTCCATTTGGCCGAATAAGTCGGTCCTCGCCCAGTAATTCAGTGATTCGACCTTTGCTCCTTTGCATCGTCATTTTGTATTAGTCATTAGTCTCCCAAGGTTCTGTAACTTTGGGTGATCCAACTTGTTGTCACGGAGTGGATTGGCCAGTTGTCGACTGGCCATTACTGTCCCCAACTTGGTTTTTCCCTAGGGCTGGCATGCTGGAACTTTGGGAGAGCTAGAAAATCCACTCCGCGGTGAGCCGAGTGGTCTTGGATATTACCAAGATCTTTTTTCTTCACTTCTTTAGCTTGTTTGCTCCTTTTTGCCCGGTAGTGTCCTTGCCTTGCTCCTTAGCCTTAAATGTTGCAAATCAACACTGTAACGTCAATTTAGATCATAAATAAGGCATTTGAGGACACTAAAACTATCAAAACAAAGCCCTAAATGAGTCGAAATCTAAGACTAATCAACACCGCCAACTTAAACTTTTGCTTGTCTTCAAGTAAAACTCAAGATCAGCTATTCCATAAGGATATCTACAAACAGTGATGCATATAACTCAACATGAATGCACACAACAAGGTTCAAACTACTTATAAAATTATCAATTGTGCACTCAACGTTTGAAATTGTGACTCACCATCATCAAGTGCTCTCAAGCTCACAATTCTTGCTTCAAATGCATGTTCAAGCTCAACAAAGGTATTAAAATGCTCTCACAACCAAGATGATTCCATAATCACACAAAGTTTCTCAAAAATTGAAAGTCACAGAATCATATACAACTCTCACACTGACAAAGATGAACACATGCATGATTCCACCCATAGGCTTGCCCTTATTTTCTAATCAACATTCGTTTCAGCTCACTAAAGATCGCAAAGTTCTTTTTAAGGCTTGTAACGGGGTTGAGTGTAAGGGTATGGTCATTTAGGCTTAGTGGCTTCTACCTTCATGAAGTATGGCCTTAAAAACATTCTTTCTCCTTCTCTTTCACATTCAAGAATGTTCAAACTCCACCCCATTATTCAACTCAACACGAATCACCTTATAACTCATTTCTTTTGCAATTTTCACTACTTTATTTCAGAATTTTTTCTCTTTTTCAGTCATTTCTTTTCTTTTATTTCCTTTCTGTCTTTTTTTCTTACATGGAGGGTTTCCATCTTTTTCAAAACAATTGATCAATGGGGGAGTTCTTCACACTTCTTGACTTTCCTTCTTTTTCACCACACCCCTAACTTAGCCTTTTTGCCTAAGTTGTCTATTCATACAAACCAAAACTTCATGAAGGTTAAGGGTGAAGGAATAAAGAAGTTAAAGTTGTTCAAGTTTCTTCCAAGAAAAAGATAGGCTCAATGGGTGCAAAGACAAGATCCATACTTCTCACAAGGGTGGCCACAAAAGAGGTATATTGTCAAGTTAGTTCACTCTTCAAATTTTTTGCCTAATATCATTTCAATTGCTTGCTTCACTAAATCAATCGAACCAACGGGCCAAATTCTAGTTGTCATCAAATACAATGTTCAAGACGACCTCACCTCATAAGGTATTGATATATTCATCAAACAATACTACACACTTTCTAGCTAGCGTGCAATGTTCATCACAAGAGACTTTATTGACAATTAGCTAGTCACAACATTATGCTCAAAGTTCACATATTGCCTATGTAACTTCGTTTACCTCATTGTAGCCGCACATTCATTTTGTTCAACTAATAGCACTATTCAAGTCATCGGTATTGACCACAACCGACACTCAAATTTGTACAAGAACAGCCACAATCACACACACAAGAGGTGGCAAAATTTTAAAACATGGTTCAAAAACCATTTTCTATCAAAACAATGGGCAACAACACAATTTAACAACCAAGATATATATAAAAACCAATAAGCTCCATTATTCACATCACAAAAATAAAATATTAGCAAAACAACTCACAACAGGTAGGTATGGAACTACCTCACCCCACCAACAAGCAAAATGCCGTTGTCCTCAAATACAACTAAAAATAAAAACATTCTAAAAAGTAACAGAGGGGGGGGGGGGGGAAGGTCATCTGGCCAGGCTAAGCATGGGGTGAAGTCTGCATGTCCGTCGCTCCATTTGTCTGGGTATCAGTGCCTAATATCACATAATCCTTAGCTCCGCTGGAGCCCACCATCGAAGTATCCTGAAGCGATGCCTGCCTCGCAGTCTCGAACATTGCACTCTCCAGGTCAAGTAAATCATCATAGATAGCTTCCTCACGAACACCAAGCTGCTCTTCATCAGTCTTAACCTCGAACTCTAGAGCAACCTCATCAGCTCTAACCTCATCTTCGGTGGTAGCGGAGGCACATCAGAATAATGTCATGACCCAAGGTACCCCCTAAATGTAACAAGGCACATAGAACCTTATAAGGATCCATGTAAGCCGCTTAGCATATCATAACATAAAAATAGAACAATAAAGAGTAAAAACACATTTCAAGTCTTAAATTTTTCATAAAGGAAAGCGGAAGTCTAGACTTGTCTCAATAGAGCCATCTATTACAATACTTGAATCAAATAAGGCCTAGCCCATACAGCATGTTCGAAAAGGTAAATACAATAAAGGAAACTACATCATGAGAAAAAGTCATCCTTGAACCATGAGGACTCATCAAAAAGCTCGAAAGATATACAAGTCTAAGATTTATCAACTAGATAGATCACCTTAGAACTGGACCCTACACTTGGGAAAAAAGTAGGAAAAGGAGGGGTTAGAACAAAAATGTACTAAGTATTGTAGTTATGCATAAAAACATTAGAACATGCAAAAAGGGACATTTCATTTGAAAATATCTTATTTGCCAAGTTTGAACATCATATAAGACTATAGAAGTCATAAGTCATAATCATGGACTACATAAGTCAATATCATCTTAAAAAGTATTGAACTCATAATCGAAGTCTCTTGAGTAACCATAGTTCATTATTCATGTTCTTATTGTACGAAAATAGCCTTAATCGACATAGAGACCATGTGAGCTAAAACATGATCACCAGGTGTCTCCCACACCGAAAATAATTGTTCTACTTGCCTAAGGTAGAACCATGAGCTCTTAGCTTAGGTGGATCCACTAGCTACAAAACATATATGGGGAACATAGTTATGAGATACTTAGATTGCTACTAAAATCATGGACTCAACTATCGTAGGAGGTTTCCATCTCATGAGATATACATGGGAAGCCCGGACTCAACTAACGTAAAAGACTTCCATCTCATTTCAATATACACTCGGTGCTAAGCATAAATCCCACTGAATACTCATGTCACATAGAAGAATGTCCGAGACAATCAATCCAAGTTAGTTCATTAGGATAGCTTTTATTCATTGATTCAATTAGGTGAGAATAGCCTTTGAACCTAAGAATCCTTTCTATGTGTCACGACCCAAGGCTAGCCCCTAAATGCAACATGGCATACTTGACCCAGAAGGGGTTTCACACAAGCCTCATAGCATTTCATTGCATTTGACATAGAAATATTATGGAATTAAAAACTTATTTAAATCCAAACATTCAAAACTTCATTTAAAAACACAACGGAAGTCTAAAGTCTCACATGACCATCTAAACAATGTCTTGAAAACAAAAGGTGGGTTACATCCCTTTACAATCGAAAAGTCTATCAATAGTCTTTTATATGAAAGAAAAGAACCATCTAAAGGTACTTGTCCTCGATCTATCAGGATATACCACTTGGTCTTGGAGGAACTCAATCCAAGCCTTGAACTAGAGAGAAGCAACTCACTTGCTAGAACCTACAGTTGTAGTAAAATAAGAGAAATATCGGTTAGCACACAAAAATGTACTAGGTATGATGACCATGCAAAAACATGCTTTAAAAGGGACATTTTGGTTGGAAATCATGCATTATGCCACTTTTTAGAAATATCTTGTACAATAGCATAAGAGACATCAAATACAAGTATAATCATCATAAAAGTCATAACATCACATATGGACATAATTACATGTAAACCATTACCTTCATCTTAACCTTCACCTCAAGTAACCCTCATGCTATACCTTGTGCAAATGTATGGATAGCGTCCCATACCACCAAACACACTAAAGTACCACATTAAGGTCACCAAAAATGAGCTTACCATCCATTCCTTTCACCTTCACAGAATACTCAAACATAAGAGACATAAACATTTTATAAGACATGACAAGGGAAAATAACTCATAGTATAACCCAAGTATAGCATGCATAATCACATTAGACAATTAAGTCAACATTCTTCATTAGTTCCATTAATAGGACTTTCATACATTAGTCATTAAGACTAAGAGAACTCACCATGACCCTCTCAAAGCCTACTCGTTCAATGCATGGATGACATCCCATACTACCACCCACACTTCATAGAACTTCTCAAGAAACCATAATGCACATCTCACATGATGGGAATAAGCATTAACCGACATAGACCATGACAGCTAACTATGGAATCCGATGTCGTATGGCCCCACACCGTAAAGAGGTTTCCTACATGCCTAAGGTAGAACTAGGTACATTTAGCTTGGATGGAATCCACTGTCTAACATCGTATGTGGGCAAATAGTTATGGGATAGGAAGATGTTCATTGGAACCCTTGCCTAATATTTGGAGAGCTTCCATCTTACCATATCCGCTCAGTGTTTAGCCTCCATTCCCATAGAGTAGTTCATTTGTATTTCATTATTGTGCTTGAGAGGAATGCCATAGGCCTATCGACCCAAGACACATCATTACACATGAAAGGAATGCCATAAGCCTATCGATTCATCGTACATTAAGGATAGCTCATTGACCTTCCAAGAAGGGTGCCTTCAACATTGGGTCTACCAATACAAGGTTAATCATTTCACACATGAAAGAGCCACTTACACTAGGTCTACCAATTCAAGGTTTAACATCACATTAGTTCCTAGACTTATCATGAAGGGCTACCAATACTAGGTCTACCAGTTCAAGACATAGCCTAGAATACTTCATCATTCATTCATGAAAGGAACGTCATTGGCCTATCAATTCATATTCATCAAATCAATACACATTCATCAACACAAGAAAGGGTGCCTTAGCCTAACAATTCAAGATACAACAATCCACATTACTTTCATTTATATAAGATTAGGATGCCTAAGCCTACCAATTCTAGATATACATTACCATAAAGAATCCTTCAAATTCCATCATCAATATTCATAATTGTCAAATTGAGCAACAACCTTTCAATAATAACACAATTACATTCAACACATGATCACCTTAACTTCATTAGATTCATATTCATACACAAGATATCATGATAATACTTCAATTCCTCATACTATGCCTTCAAGGCAATGAATCTCAAATCAACAACACACCAACAATTTAATATAATTAAGGCATGGACAATGATACAATTCAATAACCCAAAGCAATTTAGACATATTTCATTCATAAGCCTTCATAATCATCAAATCCACTTAATAAAGGCACATTTTAGGAATTGAGAAAATTCATGGGTTCATAAAGTATTTTCATCATAAATCACCAATTAAACACTAATACAATCATAATATGTCATTAATAACCATTTGAAATCGTTTGAAGAAGGAACCCATGAGATTGAGTAAAACCCTACGTTTTTCATGAACTTGAAAACATTGAAAATTACTTTGAATTGTTTCTAGGGGTGAAAGCTACCCCTAGATGAAGGATCACCATACCTTGCTTGTGAATCCCTAAGAAATTTGAGGAAGAACACCTTAAATCCAAAAACCCTAGCTCCCACTTCTTCTTCTTTGGGAACTTCTAAAGAGAGAAATATTGAGAGGAAAAACTCTTTTGATTTGATTTGGATTTTATTAAAAAGCTACTTAATTGAAGGAATTTCAAGTCTTAAAAGGTTATATACACACTAAGAAAGTAATAAAATAATAAGGACTAAACTTTGGAAAAGAACTAAGGACACTTAAAGTTTAAACTTAAATTCTACACCTTACCCCACTTACCTCGCCCTTTGACCCTCATGGCTCGCCAAGGCCACTAGGCGACTCGTCAAGTGCACTATGCGACTCGCCAAGCACACTAGGCGACTCGCCAAGTGCACCCTTGGCTCGCCTAATTTTCCAATAAGCTCCAAAAAGGGGCAGTTCACTAGGCGATCTAGAGGGTAAATGGGCAATTCGCCAACTAGGTTGGCGACTGATGAGTCCACAAATTGGACTCATTTAGGGGTATATTTTGATAGAATTAGTGTCCTCAAATGCATATTTTGTCTCAATATATGATAAAAAAACCCTTAAGTTTTAGGTATTTGAAGTTTACGGAAAAGCATGGACACTACCTAGCAAAGAGGAACAAAAGTAGTTGAAGGATCGAAGAAATAAAGACCTGAGAATCGCCGAACCCATTTGGCGTGTCACCAACAGGTCCCATCCTCGCCTTTTGTTCCAGTGAGCTGAGCCCTGAAGGAAAGGATCAAATCGGCGGTGAAAAGGAGAAGTCGGTGTATAGCCGAGAAGTTTCGCGAAGCAGTACTATGTCATCCAATGATCCAAACACGAAGATACTGAAGGATAGAGCAAGACGGCATTGAAACCTACCAAAGGGCGGATCGCCGAGTTAATCGGCGATCTCGACTAACGACACCGAATGATCCGTTACAGTACAAAATTTTGAAAACTATAAATACTTATTGAAGAGTTGTAGTTTAGTTTCAAAATTTTTAATATAGAATTTTGAGTTCTAAGTTTGGAGAGGGTTTTGAAGAACTTGAAGGTTCAAAGGGTTTCAACTCCAAGATTTTGGGTTTGGGTCTCTTAGATTCTTCACTCTTTGCTTGTTTTAAGACTTAAATCTTCATACCCATTTGAATGCAAACTAATATTGGTATAAATCTCTATCTCTTTTGCATGTGTAGTTAAAACCCCAATTCTTGGGGTGTGATTTTGTGAATATGGGTTAGTTTACCTGTTGGGTATTACTTGTTGATGATTTATTTGTTGTTTAGATGTGATTTCGTTTAGTAGTTGTGGTGGAACTTAATGAAATTGTAGTTGCAAATACGATTTCACCTTTGTGTTTTCGGCTTGCTCAAGAGAGAGGTTGTAAAACTAAGACTACTAAATTGATGGCCGGTGGGATTGGGTCGACATGAGGTTCAACTCGAGAGAATAAACCCTAGTCTCATTCCCACACACTCAACTCGAGAGAGTGAGTGGGCTAAGGCGGAGGTTGTTCTTCATGCGGCAAGTGGGTGTCTGAGAGGAACCCAGTTGATTTGGGGTAAGTTGCTCGAGAGAGAATTTACCCCCTCTATAGTCTAGCCTAGTCACAAATATTCAACAGATTTATTGTCAAAAGCATGTACCCAATATTTTAGTTTTTCCCGTATTCCTATCACATCGCAAGAACCCCATCTCCTTTATTAGTACTTTTTGTATTTTTGCTGTTTTTTTACTTACATGTGACAAAAACCCCATTGATAATTGACGCTTGCGTCACCCCTTAGATTTAACACGTTTTTAATTGATATTATCTTTAGCTATGACTAATTAGAACTTAATTTTATTTTTCTACTAATTTTCAAGCCTACTCCATTGGAACTTGACCCCAACCCTTGGTTGGGTTACTTTACTATTGTGCGATCGTAGACACTTGCATTGGAAGTTGTGTCTTGATTACGTAAACATAAAAATGGCGCCACTGCCAGGGAGTGGTGTTATTTGAGAATTTTTAGATTAGTAGAATTTTTGTTCTTCTTAGTCGTAGTTTACTTTCTTAATTTTTAGTTTAGTTTTGTTTGCTTATGTGAATATTTCAGAAAGCATGAGTATTAACGGTAGCCAAGTGGGCCACCAAGACGATATCAGAAATCTGAATGATGTCCAAGAGCCCAACATCAATGGTCCTCATCTCATGGTAGGTATTGGAGCTATCACCACCTTCAACCGGGGGTAATGTAGTGTTCCACATAACGAGCACTATGTTGCAATCTTGCAACTAAAGGGGCTTTTCAGTGGGTTGGCTCAGGAGGGTCCTCATGAGAATCTTTAGAACTTCGTGAATGTATGCGGACCATTCTCGTTCAAAAACATCTCTGAGGAGTCAGTTCGATTAAGATTATTCCCTTTCTCATTGATGGGAGAGGCATGCAAATGACTGGCCGAGTTACCATGTGAATCCATCACTTCCTGGGATGAATTGGTAACCGTAATTCATGTGCGATTTTTCCCTCTTTCGAAGATGATGACCCTTCGGGATAGCATTCAGAGCTTTAATCATTTGGAAGGAGAGCCTCTGCACGAGACTTGGTCACGATTCAAAAAGTTAGTGCTTCAATGCCCAACCCATGGTTTTCCCGATAATGTGCTGCTGCAGTACTTTTATCAGAGTTTGGTCTCGGTAAACAAAGGGGTCACTGACCAATAGAGCGTGGTACACTCGTGAGGACCAAGTCTCTTCTCTCACCTTCAAGCTATCTAAGGAGCAGATTGAAAAGGATCATGAGAGAGACCAAAACATGGCCAAGATCATGACACAACTTGACATTTTATCCAAAAATATCATAGGGGCTGGTGCCCAGGGTGTCAATACCATGGGGGTTGGGTGTGCAAATTCCTAGGATATGAAGTTTGAAGCCTTGTATAACGAGGCGGTAAACTTTCTAGCCAACCAAGGCAGTGGCTATCGCTCAAACTACCCAAGGCAGAGTGGTAACCAAGGATGGGCTAGAGATGAAGGCTGGAAGGAATGAGATCGTGAATGGAGGGACCGTAATCTGAATTGGAAGGATAAGGAGAAGGATAGATATGTTCCTCCCCATGAGCGCCAAAATCCCAAGGACTCGGAATGTGGTAGGTTTGAGGATATGCTCTCACGTATTCTCAACAAAGTTGAAGGGTTATACAAAATGTTAAAACGCATGAAAGAAGATGTGTCCACCCTTAGCCAGACCGTCACCTCCCTTTCAGTTTCGATCAAGCAGTTAGAGACCCAAATGAGTTATATCTCGTCTCACCTAAATCCGAGACAGCAAGGGGGTTTGCCTAGTGACACTATGGTCAACCCCAAAAATGAGGTTTGAAGGTGTACTTGTGTTGTGCCACGATGTTAACTAAGACACTATTTGGGAGGCAACCCAAAACCATTTATTGCTTTCTTTTGCTTTGATAAAATAATGGTGTGTTGGTTGTACAAATGAAAGTGTGGAGAGTAAATGAAATGTTCAGATTGGCGAGCAACAAGTCCAATCTGCAAATTGCTGAATGGTTCAGCGACTCCGAACTAGACCGTTGTTAGACTTAAGACCATCTTGCACTGGAGTCTGTAAAACTCAGCGAGCACAGGAAATTATTGGCGAACCACCGACCGTGTCGGAGATCCCAACAGAGACCGTCGTTTGGACTCCCACAAAACATGGAGGTTCTGCCAATTTCGGCGAGGTAAAATGACTACTTGGCGTTTCACCGAATAGATCAAATATCGAGACTAATGTCGCCAAATGGGCGAAAACTGAAAGGTTTAAAAATTTCCAATTCATTCACTTTCCCTCACTTTTTGTCTTCCCAAATTCACACCCGCACGCTAGCTCCTATATTTTTGCTTTTCTAGAGTATTTCTAGTGTTGATTTCTGCTCGGAGTTGGATTGCATTGCCGCCTAGCATTTCAATCTTCTCCTAATCGGCACCAAAGGTTGGTTTTTGAGCCCTACATCCCTTTTCTCAAAAGTTGTGCTCAAATGCGATGACATTACTTTGATAATGTATGTTAGTCATCTTTGGTAGGATTCGAATATTCGTTTGCTTGTTAGGTTCACAAATTTTGCATGTACGAAGTTAAATAGTTAATTCCTGAAGGTTGCGCTTTAAATTGGATGAAAAATTGTGGGTTGTGCATAATTTTCACTGGGTCTAAGCCTGATTTGAGTTGTTCATGCCTTAATTTTGTTTTCGGGGGTTGCGGGGTTGAATTTGGAAGTTGGGTCAAAGGCAGGAATGTTGGGTCATTTGGTGAGCTGGGTCGAGCTCGCCGAATCACTCAATGGTTCACCTTAAATCCCCATCTCACCTTTAATTTAATGCCAAATATGATGTTGAATTCTGTAACTTTCGGTGAGAAGCCTTTGATCGCCAAAGGCATTCAGCGACTCATCGAAAGACTTCTTGTTCGCCCTTTGTCTGCACCCTTGTATTCTCTATGCACTGCACTCGGTGAACCGCCAAAGTAGTTGCACTCTTCGCCAACTGGTTCAACGAAGTGATTTTGCAATTGAACTGCCTTGCTTTTATCTGAATACTTTCTAACTTTTTCTCGAAGCTTTGCAAAAATGGCTAAATCGAAAGTAGCTGGAAGAGATATGCCACCCCGACAAACAAGAGCGAAAAATTTCAGGAAAAATACAAAGGCAACAAATCCTCCCAAAATGGATAATGAGGGCAAGAAGCCCAGTGCCAGCAAGAGAACAAATTCCTGAGACCCCACTATTCCCTCGTGGAGACGTGGATTCTTCACAGCTATCCACGCCTTTTTGGCGGCTCATGACTTGGACAATCTTAGTAAGTCAGCTGCCGCTGAATCTTCTGAAGAAGCTCTGGGGGCCATTATCAAATTCTAGACTGACACATCGGGCACTGATGCCCAGACAGATAGAGCGACTCTGTACACATGATTTTTCTCTACCTCCCTCTCTGTCTTTCTTTATTCTAAATTCTGGATATTTGTTGTTTACATTTAAGGACAAATGTTTTTTTTGTTTTGGTAGGGTGAGGCCTACCTTTGTGTGCCACTCATGAATCGTGTTTTGTTTAAATATTTGGGTTGTGAGCTATATTGTTGTGTTAATATTGCTTTCTGTGGATGTTTGAGCTTATGGCTCCTTTTATTATAAATTGCAAATATGATTTTGACCCGTCCAAAAATTTTTGCCACCTCTCGTGTGTTGAATGTGGCTGTTCTTTTGCAAAATTTAAGTCTCGATTCTGATAAATATCGATGACTCGAATAGTGCTCTCAATCGAACAAACATGAATGCGCGGCTACAATGAGGCCAAAGGAAGTTACATAGACAATATGTAATCTCTTTGCATCTCGTTATGACTAGCCTAGTATCTAATTGAGTCTCTTGTGATGATCATTGCACACTAGCGAAAGTGTGGGGTCTTGTTTGACTGTAGTGTCAATGCCTAGTGTGATGAGCTTACTTTGAACAATGTATGATAGATCCTAGAATTTACCCCGTTGGTCCGGTCAACTAAGTGATGCTATCTCCTAATATGATCTTAGGCAACTTCTAAGAGTGTGAACCAATTTGACATATACCTCTTTTGTGACCTACCTTGTGAGTGTGTGACCGCTTTAGAAAACCCCTTAAGCCTTACCTTTCTTTGGAAGAAACTTGATAAAAACTAGACCTTTCTTTATCCATTACCCATAATCCTCTTGAAGTTGTGGTTAGTTGAATAGCCAACTTAGGCCAAAAGCCTAAGCTGGAGGTGTAGTGAAAAGATAAGGGCAAATAAAAAAGTGCAAGAAAGTTCCCCTTACCCATGGTTTTGAAGAAAAATGGAACCCCTCCATATAAAAAAAAGAGAGAGAAAATAGAAAGAAAAATAAAAAGAATCAAAAAGAAAGTTGTGGAATAAAGTACAAAGAAATGGATGACTTATGAGCACTAAAGAGGATGATGAAGGAAAAGGAAAGGAAGTGTTGTGGGCACCACATTTCATGAGGATGAAAGTCATTGACCATAAATGACCATACATTTGCACTCAACCCCTTTACAAGCCTTGAAAAGACCTTTTTGATCTTGAGTGAGCTGAAACAAATGTTAATTGGAAAATACGGGCAAACCTATGGGTGAAATTATACATTGTGTTCTTCTTTGTGAGTGTGAGTGTGAGTGTTGCATCTGATTCTGAAGCTTTTAAATGTGAATCACTGTGTGAATATGGAATCACTCCTTGTGTGAGGGCATTTGAATACTTTGGTTGGGCTTGAACTTGCATTTGAAGCAAGTATTGTGAGCATGAGGTTCTTTGATAATGGGGAGTTACAACTTGAATATTTGAGTGCACATTTGATCTTTGCATAAGTAAATTGAGTCTTGTTGTGTACATTCATGATTGATTCTTGTGTAGCACTGTTCGAGACACCCTTTTTGAACGGCTGAACTTGAGTTTGCTTGAGCACAAGCAAAACTTTAAGTTGGGGGTGTTGATGAGTCCATAAATTGGACTCCTTTCGGGCTATATTTTGATAGAATTAGTGTCCTTAAATGCATATTTTGTCTCAATATCTGATGAAAACCCTTAAGTTTCAGGTATTTGATGTTTGAGGGAAAGCATGGGCAATACTTAGCAAAAAGGAACAAAAGTAGCTGAAAGATCGAAGAAATAAAGACCTGAGAATCGCCGAACCCATTCGGCGTGTCGCCAATAGGTCCCATCCTCGCCTTTTGTTCGAGTGAGCTGAGCCCTGAAGGAAAAGATCAAATAGGCGATAAAAAGGAGAAGTCAGCTTATCGCCGAGCAGTTCTGCGAAGCTTATACTATGTCGCCCAATGATCCAAACACGACGATGCTGAAGGATAGAGAAAGATGACGATGAAACCTACCAAACGGCGGATCGCCGAATTGATCGGCGATCTCGACTAACGACACCGAATGATCCCCTGCAGCACAGATTTTTGAAAACTATAAATACTCGTTGAAGAGTTATAGTTTTGTATCAAATTTTCTAATATAGAATTTTTAATATAGACTCTTGAGTTCTAAGTTTGGAGAGGGTTTTGAAGAACTTAAAGGTTCAAAGGGTTTCAACTCCAAGATTTTGGGTTTGGGTCTCTTGGATTCTTCACTCTTTGTTTGTTTTAAGACTTATATATTCATACCCATTTGAATGTAAACTGATATTGGTATAAGTCTCTATCTCTTATACGTGTGTAGTTAAAACCCCAATTCTTGGGGTGTGATTTTGTGAATATTGGTTAGATTATCTATTGGGTCTTGCTTGTTGATGATTTATTTGTTGTTTAGATGTGATTTCGTTTAGTAGTTGCGGTGGAACTTAATGAAATTGTAGTTGCAAATATGATTTCACCTTTATGTTTTTGGCTTGCTTGAGAGAGAGGTCGTAAAACTAAGACTACTAAATTGATGGCCGGTGGGATCGGGTCGACATGAGGTTCAGCTCAATAGAGTGAGTAGGCTACGGCGGAGGCTATTTTTCATGCAGCAAGAGGTTGTCCGATAGGAACCCATTTGGTTCGAGGTAAGTTGCTCGAGAGAGAATTTACCCACTCTATAGCCTAGTCACAAATATTCAACAGATTTATTGTCAAAAGCATGTACCCAATAGTTTAGTTTTTCCCGTATTCCTATCACATCCCAAGAACCCCATCTCCTTGATTAGTACTTTTTGTATTTTTGCTGATTTTTTACGTACCTGTGACAAAACCCCCATTGATAATTGACACTTGCCTCTCCCCTTAGATTGAACATGTTTTTAATTGATAATATCTTTAGCTATGACTAATTAGAACTTAATTTTATTTTTCTACTAATTCTGAAGCCCACTCCCTTGGGACTCGACCCCAACCCTTGGTTGGGTTACTTTACTATTGTACGATCGTAGACACCTGCATTTGAAGTTGTGTCTTGATTACGCAAACATTAGCGAGCTACGACTTAGCTCCCCCTGTGTTCCAGAACCTATGCCAATGGGAAAGCCAACTAGGCGAGCCCAAGTGCGCTTTGGCGCATCGCCAAGTCACTCGAGCGATCAAGTAGTCCCATCACCAAAAGGTCCATCAAAGAACAAGGCTTCTTCCACTTTATGTTTCTAGCTTAGGCCCTTTCTTGCACCCTAGCCTTCCTCCTTTCTCAAATTAGTTCTAAAACAGCCTAGACATCAACTTAAGGTCACACTAACCGATATGTTTAGGCTCTAGTTCAACCTATCATTTTCCAAGTCGTTAGGTTATCTCCCCATTAGGAACATTCGTCCTCGAATGACACCTCTAAACACTTTAAGAAAATAACAACTCGAGGCTAGCTGTCCATCATGCATGCAACATCAATATAAATGCATAATCATAGGAGGAAACATCAACTCCACATCAATAAGCTCAATGCATTACAAGAAAGTAGGAACTACTTCTACAAACTCATTATGCACCAAAACATCAACATTTGTCATTTTGTTAGACGAACTTCCTTCTCCAACTCACTTCATGCTCATTACAACATCATAAGGCAAATTATGCAACTCTTCTCAAAACACATTTAAGCATGCTCGACAAGTCAACTCATAAAACATTTAGGCAACTCATTGTATATGCACATCAAGATGAGGAACACAATCATGAAAACTCATTTTCTCATTTAAACATAAATTCATCAAAACATGCATAACATAAAGAGATCATAGAAACACATTTTCACACATGACTCCAAAACATGAGACAAGCTACAAGGAACTCTTGGTATCAAGCTTGAATAGGAATAGAAGAAAGTGATAAGGATATTGGAATTCTAAACAATCATTCCATTCAACATACCATAAGGAACTATCACTTACCGGTGACTTCATCCGGATTAGCTCCTTTGTCCTTGTTAGCTTGAAGAGCATAGAAACGACTCATCGTTGGAGCATCATGATCCGGGCCACTAAGAGAAGCTTTCTTGGCCTCCCTTCCTTTGGCTGTAAGAGTAGGACAATTTCTCACTTGATGATCACTTTTTCCATACCCATAGCACCCACTAGTACCAACTAAGCACTTCGCATAGTGTCTCTTACCACAAGTGGTGCAAGTAGGTTTAGAAAATTTAGATTCACCACATTTTTCTTGGTTAACCTTAGGAGCACTTGAAGAATCTTAGTTTGGAGCTCTCTTCTTCAACTTAGGTTGATCTTGCTCATCGGGCCTAGACCTCTTTAACTCTCTACTCTTCCTCTTAAGTTTGGACTCCTCAATAGATTGTGCATACACCATGAGTCTAGAAATGTTCATGTCATCATGGAGCATCGTCGTACGGTACTCTTCCTCAACTAGGTCGGATATCCCCATAACAAACCTACTTATCTCATCTCTAGGGTTAGACACCAAAGATGGAGCATAGTTAAAAATTGGGTAAACTTCAAAGAGTACTTTTGGACATTCATATTACCTTGCCTGAGGTTGATAAACTCCTTCATCTTAACCTCCTTCATCTCACGGGGAAAGAACCTACCAAGGAATGCTTCCTTGAACAATTCCCAATCTATAGACCTCGCTCCTACCAGCCTATTACTTTTTCATTGAGTAAACCAAATTTGGGCAACATCTTTCATTTGGTAGGCGGCAAGTTTCACTTTTTCAATAGAAGTCACTCCCATAGCATTGACTATCTTATACACCTCATCCAAAAAGTCTTGGGGATCCTTTCCCACCTTGGAACCTAGAAAAACTGGAGGGTTTATCCTCACAAAGTCCCTCAACCTAGAAGCCATAGTACTCTTACTAGCATTCACTTTATGACCCACATCTCTAGTAACTTGGGCCGTCATAGCTTGGGCTAAGGTTAGAAAAGCTAACTAATTTCATCATTAGTCATGGCCGAAGCTTCAACTAGAACTTAATTTTCTTGAGGAACTTGGTCACCTTGAGGATCTTGGGGAGGAATTCCCTCATTTACCACCTCCTCTTCCACTCTCCTTGATGGTATCCTTCTTGTATTCATATCCTATAAACACAAGAGAAGGATTAGGAAAAGGACACTTATAGAGCTAAGCTCTAAGGCACTACTTCAAGAATAATGAAAGAAGTGTAACTTCCTAACGTTCTATAGCCTTTCGCTCATAGATGTGACACAACTCACACCGATGAACAAGATTCTATTAGACGTGGCTTGTGAGACATCAACCTAAAAACCATTTCCAAAATCTTATGCTCTGATACCATGTTTGTCACGACCGAAGGCTATCCCCTAGATGCGACACGGCATACTTGATCCCGAAGGGGTCTCGTACAAGCCTCATAGCATTTCATTGCATTTGACATAGAAATAGTGCAGAATTAAAAACTTATTTAAATCCAAACATTCAAAACTTTATTTAAAAACACAGCGGAAGTCTCTAGTCTCACATGGCCATCTAAACAATGTGTTGAAAACTAAAGTAGGGTCACAACCCTTTACAATTAAAAAGTCTAACAATAGTCTTTTACATGAAAGAAAAGAACCATCTAAAAGTACTTGTCCTCGATCTATGAGGACAAACCACTTGGTCTTGGAGGAACTCAATCCAAGCCTTGAACTAGAGAGAAGCAACTCACTTGCCGGAACCTACATTTGTAGAAAAATAAGAGAAATATGGGTTAGCACACAAAAATGTACTAAGTATAATGACCATGCTAAAACATGCTTTAAAAGGGACATTTTGGTTGGAAATCATGCATTATGCCCCTTTTTAGAAATAAAATGTACAATTGCATAAGAGACATCAGATACAAGTATAATCATCATACAAGTCATAACATCATATATGGACATAATCACATGTAAACCATTACCTTCACCTTAGACCTTCACCTCAAGTAACCCTCATGATATACCTTGTGCAATGTATGGATAGCGTCCCATACCACCATCCACACTAAAGTACCACATTAAGGTCACCAGAAATGAGCTTACCATCCATTCCTTTCACCTTTACATAATACTCAAACATAAGAGACATAAATATTTTACAAGACATGACAAGGGATAAGTCCACAAATTAGACTCATTTAGGGCTATATGTTGATGAAATTAGTGTCCTCGAATGCATGTTTTATCCTGATATCTGATGAAAATCTTTAAGTTTCAGGTATTTGAAGTTTGAGGCAAGCCTGGACACTACTTGGCAAAAAGGAGCAAAAAGAAGCCGAAAGAATGAAGAAACGAAGGTCTGCGAATCGCTGAACACATTCGGTGAATCGCCAACAGATTGCATATTCGCCTTTTGTTCCAGTGTGCTGATCCCTGAATAAAAGGAGAAAATCGGCGATGAAAAAGAGTTGTTGGCGCATAGCCAAACGAATCCGCGAAGTAGTGCTACATCGCTCAATTACCCAGGACATAAAGATGTTGAAGGCAAATGATGAAAGGTGACGAAGTAGACCAAAGGGAGGATCACCGAATGCATCGGCAATTCTCACTAACGTCGCTGAATGTGCCCTCGGAGCACATTTTCTGAAAACTATAAATACTAGTTCAATTTTTATTCTTAGGCGTGATTGTTACCTAGTTTTTTAGATTGTAAGGTTGAGATAGAGTTTTGGAAATATTCTCTATGTTTTGGAGAGGGTTTTAAAAAAACTCAAAGATGAAGAGAGTTTCATCTATTTCAATTTGGAAGCGAGTCTCTTGGATCCTTCACTCTTTCCCTAAATTGAGAATTAAATCTTCATACCCATTTGATTTCAACATCATTGAAGGTATAAATTTCTATTTCTTGTGTGTGGCTTAAAAACCCCATTCTTGGGGTGTGATTTAGCAAATATGTGTTTTTGGTGATTTCACCTAGCGGTTGTGGTTTAATTTAATGGGTTTTTAGTTGCAAATACAAAACCACCCATGTGTTTTTGGCTTGCTCGAGAGTGAGGTCGCGAAACCAAGAACACTAGATTAATGGCCTAAGGAGTGGGTCGACATGAGGTTCATCCCGAGAGGGTGAGCCCTAGTCCCATATCCTAACACTCAGCTCGAGAGAATGAATGGGGTAAGGCGGAGGCTGGCCATCATGCGGAAAATGGGTGTCCGAGAGGAACCCATTTGAAACGGGGTAAGTTGCCCGAGAGGGAACTTATTTCCATCTAAATCTTAGCTTAGTCACTATTATCTTGCAAATTTCCTATCGAAAGCATGTACCAAACGATCTATACCAATATATATTGCAGTCACATCCCAAGAACCCCTTCTCATTACTTAGTAGTGATAAAACCCCCATTGTTAATTGACACTCCGGTGTCCCCCTTTAATTTTTTATATATTCTCTCGTAAAACTCATTAGCTACGATTAGGTTTAGCATATTTGCGCTTAACCACTAATTTTCATGCCCACTATCTTGGGACTCGACCCCAATCCTTTGTTGGGTTATTATAGTATTGCATGATCGTAGACACTTGCATTGGAAGTTGTGTCATTGATTACGCAAACAGCAACATGGCCCCGCTATCAGGGTACCCCAGAATCCTTCTAGCGATATAGAGGTCACCCCGTCTTCCTCCACCGATATTTGGCAATAGAGGCCGAGTTCACGCAAGAGGAGGTTGACAGGATGAGAAAAGCTCTAACAGATACTTCTACAGAGGTCGATGTTGACTCATTACCAGCACAGGCACCTTCGTCTACTCCAGCTTCAAAGCCTTCAGGTATATCCGATCCTTCTTTTTCTTCACAGACTCCAGGTACCTCATCTTCCTCCCAGCCTACCAGGATCTCTCATGCCATGATCCTGAAGATGGGGCAGCTGGCCTATTCAGCGGATGTGAGGGCGATGCGATTGGAGAGATCCATCCCAGGGATGATTGACAGTGCCATATTTACTGCACTGACCCCCCTCAGGACCATTGTTGATGATCTGACTACCATAGTCAGTGCTTGTGGGAGCAGACAGGGGGAGACACCCGAGGTTTCAGCATTAAAATTTGAAATAGCAGAGTTGAAGAAGGACGTAGCCTATTTGAAGTCTACCGACTTCACCATACTGATGCAGGGAGAAGATGACGAGGATGCTCTTGAGACCTCGGGGATTCCTCTGGCTACTACCAGAGATGTGCAGAGGGATTATGCAGGGAATGTAGAGGTAGAGACAGAGACCGATGAGGAGCAGATAGCAGTGCGCGATGAGGTAGTGAGTGAGAGCCAAGAGGAGAACATACTCAGAGACTTGCTGAATCTTGTGGAGATGGTTGTGCAATCGGCAACTCAAACAGTGTCGGCTGAGACGTCCACAACAGCTCCTAGTGGATCTGGCGTTGTTAGTTCATCTGAGGCTACTCCGGGTACTTAGACCCATGTCCAGATAGATGCACCAGGCACTAATGCTCATATTTAGACCCCGACAGATAGAGAGACTACATAGACATGACTTCTTTTTACCTCTCTCTCTATCTTATTTACTTTTACTTTTAAACACTTTTATTTGCATTTGAGGACAAACGCTTTTTATTGTGGTGGGGTGAGGCACACACCTTTTGTGTTGATAGTTATGTTATCTGTATATACTTTAAAATTGTGTTCTATCTGTTTCTATGGATGATTGAGTTTACGGCTCCTTTTGTTTTAAATGGTAAAAACAAAAACGATTTTGACTCTTCCGAAAATTCTTGAATTTTTCGTACATTTTTGCCACCCTTTATATGCTCTTGAATGTGGTTGTTCTTTGCAAAATTTATGTCTCAGTTCTGATAAATATCGATGACTTGAATAGTGCTCTCAATTGAACAAACATGAATGTGTGGCTACGACGAGGCCAAATGAAGTTGCATAGACAATATGTGAACTCCTTGCATCTCGTTGTGATTAGCCATTTATCAAATCGAGTGTCTTGTGATGATCGTTGCACAATAGCGTAAGTGTGGAGTCTTGTTTGACTTTAGTGTCGATGCCTTGTGTGATGAGCTTACTTTGAACCATGCATAATAGATCCTAGAATTTTCCCCATTGGTCCAGTCAACTAAGTGATGCTAGCTCTTGAAATGATCTTAGGCAACTTCTAAGAGTGTGAGCCAATTTGACATATACCTTTTTTGTGACCTACCATGTGAGCGCGTGATTCTCTTTTGAACACCCCTTGAGCTTTACCTTTCTTTGGAAGAAACATGATGAAAACTAGACCTTTCTTAATCCACTACTTATAATCCTCTTGAATTCTAGTTTGTTGAATAGCCAACTTAGGCCAAAATCCTAAGTTGGGGATGTGGTGAAAAAAAAAAGGGAAGTCAATAAGTGCAAGGAAAGTCTCCTCATACCCATGGTTTTAAGGAAAATGGAACCCCTCCATATAAAAAAAAAGGCTGTGCAATAAAAGTACAAATGAAATGGGGTTCCCAAACAATCCATGGAAAGTGAATAATAGGATGACTTATGAGAACTAAAGAGAATGGTGAAGGAAAAGGAAAGAAAGTGTTGTGAGCACCACATTTCATGAGGATGAAAGTCACAGAGCCTAAATGACCATACCTTTGCACTCATCCCCATTACAAGCCTTAAAAAGACCTTTCTGATCTTGAGTGAGCTGAAACAAATGTTGATCAAAAAATACGGGCAAACCTATGGGTGAAAGCTTGTATTGTGTTCTTCCTTGTGAAAGCGAGCATTGCATCTGATTTCGAAGCTTTTAACTGTGAATCATTGTGTCAATATGAAATCATTCTTTCTGTGAGGGCGTTTGAACACTATAGTTGAGCTTGAACATGCATTTGAAGGAAGTTTTGTGAGCATGAGACTCTTTGATATTGGTGAGTCACAACTTATATCTTTAAGTGCACATTTGATCTTTGCATAAGTAAATTGAATCTTGTTGTGTGCATTCATGATTGAGTCTTGTGTAGCACTGTTTGAGACACCCTTTTGGAACAACTGAACTTGAGTTTGCTTGAGGACAAGAAACAATTTAAGTTGGGGGTGTTGGTGAGCCCACAAATTGGACTCATTTAGGGCTATATTTTGATGAAATTAGTGTCCTCAAATGCATGTTTTATCCCGATATCTGATGAAAACCTTTAAGTTTCAGGTATTTGAAGTTTGAGGAAAATCATGGACACTACTTGGCAAAAAGAAGCAAAAAGAAGCCAAAAGAACGAAGAAATGAAGGTCTGCGAATTGCCGAACACATTCGGCGAATCAGATCACATTTTCACCTTTTAATCCAGTGTGCTGAGCCTTGAAGAAAAGGAGAAAATCGGTGATTAAAAAAAGCAGTCAGCGCATCGCCGAACGACTCCGCGGAACAGTGCTACATCACCCAATTACCCAGGACACAAAGATGCTGAAGGCAACTGATGAAAGGCAAGGAAGTAGACCAAAGGGAGGATCGCCGAATGCATCGGCGATTCTCACTAACGTCGCCATTTTCAGAGCCCTGAGGACACAGTTTCTAAAAACTATAAATACTAGTTCAGTTTACATTCTTAGGTGGGATTGTTACATCATTTTACCTAGTTTTTTAGATTGTAAAGTTGAGATAGAGTTTTGGAAATATTCTCTAAGTTTTGGTGAGGGTTTTAAAAAAACTCGAGAAAGAGGTCGCGAAACCAATACCTCTGGACTGATGGCCTAAGGAGTGGGTCGACATGATGTTCAGCCCGAGAGGGTGAGCCCTAGTCCCATATCCTAACACTTAGCTCAAGAGAGTGAGTGGGGTAAATTGGAGGCTAGCCATCATGCGGCAAATAGGTGTTCGAGCGGAACTCATTAGAAATGGGGTAAGTTTCCCGAGAGGGAACTTATTTCCATCTAAAGATTAACTTAGTCACTATTATCATGCAAACATATCGAAAGCATGAACCACATGATCTATACCAGTATATATTGCAGTCACATCCCAAGAATCCCTTCTCATTACTTAGAAATCTTTGTTAAGTTTATTGTTGTTACTTACTAGTGACAAAACCCCCATTGTTAATTGACACTCTTGTGTCCCCCTTTAATTTGCTATGTATTCACTCGTAAAAATCTTTAGCTACGATTAGCTTTAGCATATTTACGCTTAACCACTAATTTTCATGCCCACTCCCTTGGGACTCAACCCCAACCCTTGGTTGGGTTATTATACTATTGCACAATCGTAAACACTTCCATTGGAAGTTGTGTCATTGATTACACAAACATCAATAATCACATTAGACAATTAAGTCAACATTCTTCATTATCTTCATTAAGAGGACTGCCATACATTAGTCACTAAGACTTAGAGAACTTACTATGACCCTCTCAAAACCTACTCGTGCAATGCATGAATGGCATCCCATACTACCACCCACACTTCATAGAACTTCTCAACAAACCATAATGCACATCTCATATGATGAGATTAGGCATTAACCGACATAGACCATGAGAGCTAACCAAGGAATCCGGTGTCGTATGGCCCCACACAGTAAAGAGGTGTCCTACATGCCTAAGGTAGAACTAGGTACATTTAGCTTGGACGGAATCCACTGTCTAACATCGTATGTGGGCAAATAGTTACGGGATAGGAAGATGTTCATTGGAACCCTTGCCTAATATTTGGAGAGTTTCCATCTTACCATATCCGCTCGGTGCTTAGACTCCATTCCCATAGAGTAGTTCATTTACATTTTATTATTGTGCTTGAGAGGAATGCCATAGGCCTATCGACCCAAGACACATCATTACACATGAAAGGAATGCCATAAGCCTATCAATTCATGGTACATTAAGGATTGCTCATTGACCTTCCAAGAAGGGTGCCTTGAACATTTGGTCTACCGGTAAAACATTCATCACTTCACACATGAAAGGTCTACCTACACTAGGTCTACCGATTCAAGGTTTAACATCACATTAGTTCCTAGACTTATCATGAAGGGCTACTAATACTAGGTCTACCGGTTTACGACATAGCCTAGAATAGTTCATCATTCATTTATGAAAGGAATGCCATTGGCCTATCGATTCATATTCATCAAGTCAATACACATTCATCAATACAAGAAAGGGTGCCTTAGCCTATCAATTGAAGATACAACAATCCATATTACTTTCATTTATACAGGAATAGGATGCCTAGGCATACCAATTTAAGATATACATTACCATGAAGAACCCTTTACATTCCATCATCAACATTCACAATTGTCAAATTGAGCAATAGCCTTTCAATAATAACATAATTACATTCAATACATGATCACCTTAACTGCATTAGATTCACATTCTAACATAAGATATCATGATAATATTTCAATTCCTCATACTATGCCTTCAAGGCCATGAATCTCAAATAACCAAAACACCAACAATTCACTATAATTAAGGCATGGATAATGATACAATTCAATAACCCAAAGAAATTTAGACATATTCCATTCATAAGCTTTCATAATCATCAAACCCACTTCATAAAGGCACAATTTAGGAATTGAGTGAATTAATGGGTTCATAGAGTATTTTCATTATAAATCACCAATTAAACACAAATAAAATCATAATATGTAATTAATAACCATTTGAAATCATTTGAAGAAGGAACCCATGAGATTGAGTAAAACCCTAGGTTTTTCATGAACTTGAAAACTTTGAAAATTACTTTGAATTGACTCTAGGGGTGAAAGCTACCCCTATAAGAAGGATCACCATACCTGCTTGTAAATCCCCAAGAAATTTGAGGATGAACACCTTGAATCCACAAACCCTAGCTCCCACTTCTTCTTCTTCTTTGGGAACTTATAGAGAGAGAAATATTGAGAGGAAGAACTCTTTTGATTTGATTTGGGTTTTCTTAAAAAGTGACTTAATTGAAGGAATTTCAAGTCTTAAAAGGTTATATACATACTAGGAAAGGAACTAAAGACTCAACTTTGGAAAAGAACTAAGGACCCTTAAAGTTTAAACATAAAATTCTACACCTTACCCGACCTACCTCACCCTTTGACCCTATGGCTCGCCAAGGGTACTTGGCGACTCGCCAAGTGCACCCTTGGCTTGCCTAATTTTCCAGTAGGCTCCAAAAAGGGGCAGTTCACTAGGCGATCTAGAGGGGAAATGGATGATTCGCCAACCAATTGGCAAGCTACCACTTAGCTCGCCCTTTGTTATAGAACCTAGTCCAATGGGACAGCCCACTAGACGACCCCAAGTGCACTTTGGCACATTGCCAAGGTACTTGGGGGATCAAGTAGTCCCATCGCCAAAAGGTCCATCCAAGAACAAGGCTTCTTCCACTTTATCTTGATAGCTTAGGCCCTTTCTTGCACCCTAGGCTTCCTCTTTGCTCAAATTAGTTCTGAAACAGCCTAGACATCAACTTAAGGTCACACTAACACAAACGTTTAGGATGTAGTTCAACCTATCATTTTCCAGGTCGTTACACTATGTGACAAAGAATTTCAAATCATGGTTATAAGTGTTTCATGAGAATAACCTTTGAGCAACACAACAACACAATCAACATTAGAACTTTACTCTCACAGAACCTTCATAGCATTTACATAAGTTCATAAGATCATGCATAAACCCACACTTTGCCCTTCGAAGGTTCAAAGCCATCATCAATCACAAAATCTAGAATTTTAGAATTATATAAGGATTTCATCATAATTTCATGTAATTGTATTAATTCATACATTAGATCATAAAAACACCTCTTTCTCAATCAACAACCCAACCTATGAGATCACAATTTAGAACAATATAGGGATTTGCATGGGTTCATGAAGCAAGCATCATAAAAGCATTGTAGATCATCAATTCATGCATATTTGAACATAATTAAAATCATTAGATCAAAGAACACATGGTGAATGAAGAAAACCCTAACTAATTAGGAAAATCTACCATTTAAAATTGAAGATTTTTAGAGGGTTCCATGGGTGGATGCTACCCATGGATGAAAACCACCATACCTCAACCACAAAGCCCTATGAATTTGATTCAAAGCTCCTTTCTTCTTGAACTCTAGCTTTCAACTTCTTCTTCTTCTTCATTGAGTTTTCTACAGAGAATTTTTTTGCAGAAGAGGAAGTTTTCGAAATTAATTTGAGTTTTAAAAATAATGAGATGAATGACTTAATTTAGGGGTTTAATTTCTTATATAGGTGATCTAAATAAGGCTAAAATAACACCACTTACTATTAATTAAAACTGAAAACCCAAAAGTACCCCTAAACTTAAGCCCCAAAATCAGCTTCCATGTCCCCATCTACGAGCCTCACTGATGGACCGTGGTTGGACCCACGGCCCGTGCTGGTGAAGGGTGGTTTGCGGTTCAGAGAGCCCAATTTTCAGGTTTAGACCTAAGGCCGCCACCCAAGGGGCGTGGGTCCTGACGTTCACTATTGTAGGGCAATTTCCAGTGTCCTCCTCAAGGATCCATGGTTGGCCTTGGGGGTCGTACCTTGACAATCTAACACGAAACCAACTATTTTTAAGTATGGGGTGTTACATTTATGAATCTAACCCTGATGTTAAGCTCTAGTTTAGCATACTAATTTTTGGGGTGTTACAATATCTCCCACTTGGGAACATTCATCCTCGAATGACGATCTAGACACCTTACGAAAGTAATGACTCAAGACTAGCAGCCCATCATGCATGCAACATCAAAATAATGCACACTTCAAAGGAGGAAACATCAACTCCAACTTAAATATAATCAATACATCACAAGGAAGTAGGTACTACATCTAACAACCCATTATGAATGAAATTTCAACATTTCTCATGTTCATAGGAGGAACTACCTTCTCCAACCCTTAAATCATGCTGAAAACAATCTCTTGAAACCATTAGGCCATTTACTGAAGAAAAGTAGATATACATATAAAGTGTGTTCATCATCTCATGAAGTCAATTAGGCAACTCATACTCAATGCACAACCACATGAGGAAAATCAATCATGAAAACTCATTTTCTTACTAAACATGAATTTCTCAAGAACATGCATAACATAAGGGAATCATGGAAACACATAAATCACACATGACTCCTAAACAAGAAAACTCAAAAGGAACTCATTACCTCGTGTTGGGATAGGAAATGAAGGAAAAATATGAGGATATCGGGACTTCATATCGGCTTTGGCCTCCCTAGTAGCACCCTCAACTAAGTGATTCCTCCACAATACCATCACGGAGGCAACTTCATTGTTTCTCAACCTCTTGACTTGCCGGTCTAGAAGCTCAACCGGTACCTCCTCATAAGAAAGATTCTCCTTAATCGCTAACCCCTCTAAGGGAACTATGGTTGATGGATCCCAAACACATTTATTCAAAATTAAGACATGAAACACTGGATGCGCCAATACCAACTCATTTGGCAAATCTAACTAATATGCAACATTGCCGACACACCTCAAAATCCCATAACGACTCACAAACCAAGGACTAAGCTTCCCATTCTTCCCAAACCTCATAACACCCTTCATGGGTGAGATTTTCAAATAAACCCAATCATGAACACTGAATTCGAGATCTCTCTTTCTAACATAGGCATAGGACTTTTGCCAACTTTGAGTCATCCTCAACATCTCTCTAATAACCCGAATCTTCTCAATGGCCTCATGCACCAATTTCGGACTTAGGAGAGCAACTTCTCACACTTCAAACCATTTTATAGGAGGCCTACATATCCTACCATATAGAGCCTCAAAGAGAGCCATGTCGATACTCGAATATTATAAAAAAACTCAACTAGCGGCATATAGTCATCCCAATTACCCTTAAAATCTATCACGTATGCCCTAAACATGTCCTCCAAGGTTTGAATGGTGCGTTCCGCTTGACCATTAATTTGAGGGTGAAAAGTTGTGCTATGATTTACCTTGGTACCTAGCCCCATTTGGAAAGACCTTCAATACTGTGAAATAAATTGGGTACCACAATCCAAAAATAAAGACAAGGGTACTCCATGTAACCTTCCTATCTCCCTCAAATACAACTTAGCATACTCTTCCGCCGAGTAGGAAACCTTGGTGGGAATGGAATGAGTTGATTTAGTCATCCCGTCCACTATTACCCATATTGAGTTATGTTTCCCCCAAGTACGTGGCAAGCCTACAATAAAATCCATGTTCATATCTTCCCACTTCGAAGAAGGAATAGCATGATCTTTTGACAAGCCTCCCGGCCTTTGGTGCTCAACCTTTACTTGTTGACAATAAAGACATTTGGCAACAAATTCCACGATGTCCTTTTTCATCCCATTCAACCAATAGACTTCCTGTAGGTCACGGTACATCTTTGTGACTCCCGGGTGAATAGATAACCGAGAACTATGGGCTTCTTCTAAAATTTGCTCCCTCAAGCCATCAACATTTTGAACACATAATGATATACCGTGAGTTTACGGTATTTCTAATACATTTCACTTACAAGTTGTGTGTGTCTAGGGCCTTTTTATATTGGTTTTTATGTGTTTTATCATGTTTTGCAAGAAAGGTGTTCAGGCGCGGAAGTTTAGAAATAGCTGAAGGAAATGCAGAAAAAGGCATCCACGGAGGTCATCTACGGACCGTAAGTCCATTCACGGTC
>JAJOOR010009479.1:0-52713 GCA_036250505.1 Solanum acaule
TGTTTATATATATATATATATATATATATATATATATATATATAGAGAGAGAGAGAGAGAGAGAGAGAGAGAAAACACTATATTTCACCATGGACCCTAAGAGTTGTATTGATTCAACATGCCTAATAATTATAAAATTCATGTCAAATGATTACTTGGGTCGAAGTAAGGGGGTTGTGAGGGGTATTTTGCAACTATTTATGATAATTAGGATTTATGGTGTTCATTTTCTTTTTGTACCTATTAGGCTCATATGGGCTAGTAGGTATTTTTTTTGACGAGCTCATCTTTTGTCTTGTTGAAGAAAGACAAGATGTTGTATTTCATGAGTGATGACCGGACAGACGCTCTAGGTAGCACAATCGAGTTTTCAGAGAATTGGTTGACTTCTTTCCTTTTGGAGTTGCTAGAGTCCCATAAGGTTTGCTTGTTTTTGTTGTTTATACCTTTAAGGTTTATCAGGGCCTGAACCGACCACGTATTATTTTCATAGAGGTTTGTAGAGTGGCATGTTGGGTTGTATGGCCACGCTATTGGCTATGTTGGCCTTATTTGTCTATTAGTTCATGTTGGATAGTTGTTTTAACTTATTGATTAGATTACTCATGTTCTCCGGCATATTGTCCTCAGTCATAGTGTATGTACCTATTTTAAGTTTTTGTATACATATCATGGTGGCCTTGACAACTCTTATAACAGTTATGCTTTCCAAGATATCAAGTTGCCTCGACTTCCCAAACAACACTTGTTTTCTAGCTAGTTACTTTATATACATTATTGGGAGTAAGTATTTTCTTTATAGAGCTATCAACTAAGCCCTTGTAGGTCTATGGTTTATTTTGAAGCCAAGATATACTTGTTTTTTTTTACTGTGTGTGACTTCTATGCACCATTAGGAAATAGTTTGCCAGGGTTGACTCACATCTAAATTCTGGCATTTGGTGCTAGTTGCACCTCTTCAGTTTGGGGTGAGACAAACCTAGTATCAGAGCAATATAATATCCTAGAGAGTCTTTAAGTTGTATCTAGTAGAGTCTTGTTTATAAATGTGTTGTGCACCATATTTTATAAGGTGGAAGCTACATATATTATTTAAGAAGGTTACCATTCCTTCTGTAGAGATCGTGCTATAAAACTAAGTCAAGTTATTTCCTTCTTCTGACCTTCCATTAAGGAGTTTATTGAGGGAGAACTCATATTAGACCAAAAGGCCTAGTGATGGTACTTCCATAGGGGTAGTTTATAACTTTTTAGTTGTACGAGTGAATTCTGTAGATTGTGTGCCTTACATATCATTGATTCAATAGTAAGCTAGGTGGGTTCCTCTATAACAAGCTCAAAGGTAAGTTTTTTTGAAAGTGTTGTATGAGAATTATTATGTGTAGGATTGCCTTATTGTGTGGGTTGTTAAAGATATAGGAAATTATTATTTAACCTAAGTTGTAATTAATGAAAATTGATGGGCTAGACATAGTTAAAGTATATGGAGATGCCCAGAATAGCTGGGGATATGGTATTATATAATTATTCCACGTAAGTTATTGTTATGTTCTGAAGTTAGTAGCATGCTATTTGAATAGTTAGAGCAAGGTATTTATGTAAAAGTGAATCATTCAGTTAGGCATAATTTCTAAAAGGGATAGAAAACAACGACATAAGTTATAGGGGCACCAGTTGGTTGCCGAATAAGTCAGTATTAGTTTATTTGCAATATGTGTTTTGTTGACAACTAGAAGTGTGATACATTCCTATATAGCTGTTCATTTGTTTGCGTATTGTTTACTATATAGTTGAACCTATACATATTACTTGATTCATGAATTTTAGTTGTGTGCTATTCATTTATTTTTTCAAAAAGGATCAATTATCTTCGTACAATATGGATATTATATGTAATATGGTTGTGGAAAGCATGCTTCATCAGGTTAATTAAATACGTGTTGGATATTTATATGCAAAATTTCTTATATTCTACATGATGAATTCATGCCAGGCACATTGCAAATTACAAGTTGTGACTAGATAGGGTCATGAAATAGTTTTTAGTTATAGGGGAAATAGAGCCCCAACAGACTAAGTTAATAAAGATTCCGAAAGTATGTGTTATTACTTATCTACTTCTCTTAAAGCATTTGTACAACATATCTTATTTTTAAAGTGTTTATGTGTTGCCTGTTGTTATCATCATGTTAGGTCACTTGTATTGTACTCTTAGTGGGTGACCAATTAATTCCATTTTGTTGCACTATGGTCCCCTAGTTGTAGGGTATGTGCCACATAATTCAGTAGTTACTTGCCAGTATGTTATAAAGTGTAGGCATTGTTGTTAATAAGCCTATCTTTTCTAAGTATTCTAGTCTTTCCTTTCTGAGCTTTATAAAGCTCAAGGCCGTGTTGACTTAAGATATTATACTGACTCATCATGTTGAGGGACATAGATTTGCAATCTATTGTGATGATTCTGGTATTAGTTTGGGTTGTGTGTTGATGCATTAGGGTAGAGTTATTGCATATGCTTCCAGGCAGTGGAAGGCTCACAAGAGGAACCACCCCACTACTGACTTGAAGTTGGTGGCAATAGTCTTTATGTGGAAGATTTAGAGGCGCTACTTGTATGGGGTTCATTGTGAGGTCTTAATCTATTATCATAGTCTTCAATACATTTTCATTTAGAAGGACCCTAATCTGAGGCAGTGTAGGTGGTTGGATTTACTAAAGGACTATGATGTTATGATTCTTTATCACCCAAGCAAGGCAAATATGGTAACAAATCCTTTGAGCTGGAAGGTGGTGAGTATTGAGAGTTCAGATTTCCTACCAATAAATGAGCAACCTTTGGCTTCAAAATTAAGTCCTTAGCAAATCAGATGGTTCAACTTGATATTTATGAGCTTGGTAGAGTTCTTTCTTGTGTGGAGCCTAGGTATTCATTGATGGAGCATATTAAGACAAGTAGTTTGAGGATGCGAGACTGGGCTATTCTGTCTGTAGGTAAAGTATTAGCACCAGAGGTCAGGTGGTTTGACCCAATGGCTACTCATTCGAGAGTGAAAGTAGGAGTGAATAGATATGGGCTTCGTGGTAGGCATACCAAATACTTTACGGAGATTTGATGTTATTTGGGTCATCATGTATCGATTGACCAAGAATGCTCAGTGATGAGTGGTAGATTTACACTCATTGAGGATTTTTTAGTTCAACAATTAGTGTCATCGATGCCTAATTATGTCTTATTCTGATGATATTTTGATGATTTGCAGCTATGAAGGGTAAGGGACAAAGCAAGGAGGAATACTTGAAAGAATGGCCAAAACAGGGAAAGAAGTGTAAACTTCACACTAGCACTCGCCTAACCAGCAGGGAGGATCTCCCAAATGTACTGACCTCACCTAAAGTGACAGTGCTCATAATTAAAGATGTTCAAGGCAGTGTGGCGAACTAATGAGCAAAATAGTGACTCGCCGACAAAAACACAAGGGTAGAACTGTATTTGCAACTACAATTCTTAAATTAAACCACAATTAATTATTGAACTCACTTCTAAATAGTATTTAAACTAACAATTAGCAATACCCATAACTAAATCAGCCTATAATCACATAATCACACCCCAAGAGTTGGGGTTTTAGCTAGACATCATAAAAAGATAAAAATCGTTGCCAAATTGAGTTTCCATCAACTGGGTAAGATTGATTTCATCTTTACAATGGTCCAATTCGAAGAATCTCAAAGACCCACTTCCAATTTCTGAAAAGTGAAAAACTTCAATTCTTCAAAGCTAAGGAAAACTAGAGAAAACTTGTCTCAATGTTCAAAACTTAATAATAAACTCATATATTATGATATCAGATAGATGATAGATAGATAGCTCAATGTTCAAAAATGTATTTATAGTCGCCAAAAATGTGCAACGAAGAGTCATTCGGCAAAGTAAGTTAGGCTCGCCAAACAACTCAGCAATCCACCCTTTGGTCATTTCCATCGCCTTTTTGCTTTGACCTTCAACATCCTCAAGGTTTGCAACTTTGGGCAATCCAACACTGCATCGCGGAACCACTCGGCAATCCGCCAACTGCTCCTTTCTCTCGCCAACTTGGTCCTTTCCTTCGAGGTTTGGCACACTGGAACTTTAGGCGGTCAAGTAGCCATTCGGCGACTCGCTAAGTGGACTTGGTGATCAATAGGCATGCTTTTCTTCATTCTTTTAGCCCGCTTTGTCACTTTTTGCAAATTAGTGTCCTTCCTTTGTTCCTCAATCTATATACTTGGAAATAAGGGGTTTTACATCAGTTATTGCCACAAAATAAGCATTCAAGGACACTAAATCTATATAAATAGAGCCCTAAATGAGTCCAAATCTCGGACTCATCAACACCCCAACTTAAACTTTTGCTTGTCCTCAAGTAAAACTCAAGTTCAGCAGTTCAAAAAGGATGTCTCAAACAGTGCTACAAAAGATTCAATCATGAATGCACACAACAAGACTCAACTTACTCATGCAAGGATCAATTGTGCACTCAAAGATTCAAGTTGTGACTCACCATTACCAAATATGCTCAACTTCACAATACTTGCTTCAAATGCAAGTTCAAGCTCAACAAAGGTACTCAAATGCCCTCACACAAAGATGATTCCATATTCACACACAATTGTTCAACACTTTATAGCTCTGGAATCACATACAACTCTCACACTCATAAAGATGAACACATGCATGACTTCACCCATATGTTTGCCCTTATTTTCCAATCAACAATTGCTTTAGCTCACCATAGATCAAAAAGGTCTTCTCAAGGCTTGTAACGGGGATGTGTAAATGTATGGTCATTCAGGCTCAGTGGCTGCTATCCTAATGAAATATGGTGTGAACATCACTTTCTTTCCTTCTCTTCAACATTTACACTCATGCTCAAAATTCACCCCATTATTCACTTCTCATGGAATACCGGACACCCCATTTCTTTTGCAATTTTCACAATATTTTTATTCTTTTTCTTTTTCATTCTTCTTTTCTCTTTTTTTTTTGTATGGAGGGGTTCTATATTTTTCACAACCATGGATCAAGGGAGACTTCTTTGCACTTATTGATTTACCTTTTCCTTTCACCACACCCCCAACTTAAGCTTTTGGCCTAAGTTGGCTATTCAAACAAACCACACTTCATGAGAATTATGGGTGAATGGATAAAGAGGGGTTACAATTGCATCAAGTTTCTTCCAAGAAAAGGATAAGGCTAAAAAAGGGAGTTCAAGCAAGGTTCACACACTCACAAGGTTGGCCACAAAAGAGGTATATTGTCAAATTGTTTCACTCTTCAAAATTGTTGCCTAAGATCATTTCAAGAGCTTGCATCACTTAGTCAACCGGACCAACGGGGCAAATTCTAGGTATCATCACACAATGTTCACGGTAAGCTTATCACACAAGGCATTGACACCAATATCAAACAAGACTCCACACTTTCGCTAGTGTGCAATGTTCATCACAAGAGGCGCATTCGATAATCGGCTAGTCACAACGAGATGCAAAAAGTTCACATATTATCTATGCAACATCATTTGGCCTCATCGTAGCTGAACATTCATTTTTGTTCGATTAAGAGCACGATTCAAGTCATCGATATTGATCATAATCGATACTCAAATTTGCACAAGAACAACCACAATCAAACACAACAAGGGGTGGCAAATTTCTTTCCAGAAGGGTCAAAAACTATTTGCATTTAAAATAAGGAGCCCTAAGCTCAAACATCCACAAAATAGAAATCAACAATACAATTTACAACCCAAAAACCCAATATATACAAAAAAGTAATCACAAAAGGTAGGTATGGAAATACCTCACCCCACCACAAATAAAAGCAGTTATCCTCAAATGCAACAAAATAGTTACAACAAATCAATAGAAATGACAAAGAGGGAGGTAAAGAAGAAGTCCTGTCTACACAGTCGCTCCATCTTTCGGGGCAATCAGTGCACGATGCAACACTCTTATCTTGGGCATCAGTGCCCGGGGTATCAGTAACACTAGATCCAGCCATAGTGGTGTCTGCCAATGAAATCTGCACGGCTGAATCTATCATCACCTCCTCAACCTCTGTCAGGCCCTCATAGGTAGCCTCCTCATCAACGCCAAGCTGCTCCTCATGAGTCTCAGCCTCGGACTCTGCAGCAGCCATCTCCTCAACTTGAACATCATCTTTAATGATAGCCAAACACATATCCATATCTGTTGGCATTTCGAGGATCTCCACGGTCCCAAAAATCATGGACATATTTGTGGACTTCCATTGGTCCACATCCTTCCTCAGCTCAGCAATTGCAGCCTTTAGAGCCGTCACCTCCTCAGTGGCCCCTTGGCCTTGCTCACACACCGCTATCCGTGTCGAAAGAGCATCACTAGATGCACTGAGGGGTGTCACAGAAGCAGTCAGGGCCCTCTCAATCATCCTAGGAATGGTGGCCTCAAGCCTGGAGGCACGTCTATCAGCAGAGTGGTCTAGATGCCCCATTTATAGTATCGCAGCCTGGGTGAGTGGAGGTCGGGAAGCAGTGGCAGTAGACCTAGGAGTAGGGGAGCTGTAGAGGAACTATGAGTAACAGAATGAACAACACTAGATATACCTGAAGGCCCAAGGGATAGAGTAGGAAATACTGCCTCTGCAGGTAGTGTCTCAGTATCAACAACCGGGGAGGTGTCCACAGGAGCTACCTTCTTCTTCTCTGTCTCATCCTTCAAGTACTCCACCTTTATGCGCCGGATATCGGTAGAAGATGTGGGAATCACTTCCACATCCTTTTTCTCATCTCGAGGCACCCTAGCCCATCTGCACAACTCAGTGATCAACACCGGAAAATGAAGAGAGGTTTGGCGCTGCTTGGCCATCATAGCCATCTCCTGTTCAATTATCATACCCAAATTTATGCGCTTTCATGCAATGATCGATCCAAGACAAGCTGCCTTTGTGTGGCGGAGGATGGACTCATTCTAGGATGGCATGATAATGCTGTTGATAAAGCCAAACCAGTACCTCGCTGCTACATTGAGGTCTTTTTTCTCTATCAGAGCTCCTGCCTCCAACCACCTAGGAGTACCATCAGATATGAGAAGAGCTAACCAACTTTTCATATTCTCCAAGGACTTAGTCTTGATCCTGTACTGGTAGTAGTCTGCAATGTTGTTGGTGCTTTCCAAGACAACATTTATGTTAGTACTATCACATAACACCTTCTTTCCCCTGACAACTACATAATCAACCGGCTTGAATTTAGCGACCTACTTCTTTCTTTGTGGTACTAGTGCTCCGTAAGGGCCATGGGGTCTAGTGAATATTTGGAACTTGTGGGACCTCAAACAACTAATAATCTCAGGGTGTCTGTCTATTACTCCATCAGTAGACAACCTCTTCTCCTTGATGATGGTCCTCAATCCCTCAATCTTCAGTCTATTCATAGATCGGGGAAGAGGACCCTGTGAAGGTGGTGTTGGGACCACAGCTTGATCTGGGACAGGAGGAGAAGTAGTGGCCTGGGGAGTCCTAATCCTAGACGGATCATTCAACCTCTTGGAACGTAGCTCAGCTCTCTGGGCTGACAATAACTCATCATCCTCAGGCTCAGAGGTGGTAGCCAGAGGATCCTGGTGCTCACCCTCACTCTGAGAAATGGTAAGGTGAATGGCATATATCCCATCACTGTCGGAGCTGACCTCCGGTGATGCAGGAGCAGGTGCCTTGCCTTTCCCTTTACCTTTCCCACCAGTGGTAGGAAGTTTTGTCCCCCGTGCCTGGGATGCAGCTGCATCCTCATTTACAGTGATTCCCTTTCCCCTCTTGCGGGGAGGCATGTATCTACCTGCCACTTTTGGTCTAGCCATATCTGCAAAACACACCAAAAAGAGTTAGAATCATTCAAGAAAAGTTCAGAAAAATAGGTTGCAGACATACTCACCGAATGTATAGGCGAGTCACCGAATCACTTTGGCGAGCTAGATCGGGCTCACCGAAAGGATTGGCTCAACAATTTTCCAGAAAAATGGCCTGTCGGGGATGGGAAGGCCTACTCGGCGAATCGAAGACATCATTTGGTGAGCACAGATTAGCCCGCCAAAAATTACAGTGCATTTTAGAGGTTAGGGGCACAAAAAGGTTGATCAAAGAAGACATTCGGTGAGTCACCGAGTGCACTCGGCGAACTCCAGCTTCTCGTCAAAAGTTACAGAACCCAAATTCAACAATAGCATGAAATTAAAGGTGATAAAGGGGGACTCGGCGAACCGCCGAGTGGCTTGGCGAGCTTGACCCAGCTCACCAAACTGCCCAACATGCCATTTTCAACCCCAACTTCCAAAATCAACCCCACAGCCCCCAAAAACGAAATCAAAACATGCACTTATTCAATTTAATCTAGACCCATAAGACCCATGCCACCGGGGTACTTAAGCTTTCCCCAGTTTGGCCGAAATTGGCCATTTGACGACTTATCCCTCAAGAATGACGTCAAACTCTCTATCATTGGGCAAAGCATGCCATTTAGCACAAATATGGGTTACTCAGACTTCACCCGACTAGACCCAACAACAATTAAGCACAACCCAAAAATTTAGATCAATTTTAAAGCGCGAATTTAGGAAATCAACAATTAGGCATTTTAGGCATGATATCGAATTTAAAATAGGCAAACAAGCACACTTATACGAATTCAGAGAGGCCCAACACACATTATTAAGAACAATACAATTGCAAATGAGTATAACTTCGAAATACGAGTTTGGGGTTTGGAAAACCAACCTTTAATGCCGACTATGAGAATTTGTAAAGCCAGGTGGCAAAGTATCCATCTCCGAACACAGATTTAACGACTAGAAAGAAGTAAAATATCAAAAACTATAGTGTGGGTGTGATTGTATGAAGTTAAAAAGTGAGGGAATGTGAAAGAGTTTGCAATTTTAAACCTTTGGCCTTTTAAAACCATACAGTTTGCTCCCTTTCGGTGATATTAGTCGACCTCGCCAAACCACTTGGCGACACACCGATTGGTTACTTACCTTGCCGAGTTTTACAGGACCTCCAATCTACCTGGTGGTCCAAACGACAGACAAAGTCGGGATCACCGACCTGTTTGGCGACACGCTGAGTTGTCCATGGTCCCGCCAAATTTTACAGACTCCAACCTGATGATTTCTTGAGTCCAACAGTGGTCCAAGTTAGGCTCGCCGACCTCATTAGCGAGTTGCCGATTGGACATTTTACTCACCAATCTGTACATTTCAAACACATTCCACTTTTTCACTTGCACAATCAACACACGATTATTCCAAAAACAAAAAGAATGAAAATAAAAACTTGGGTTGCCTCCCAAGCAGTGCCTTAGTTAACGTCGTGGCACGACGCAAGTCCTCACTCAAACTTAATTCTTGGGGTTTGCCATAGTATCACTAGGTAACCCCCTTACTATCTCGGGTTTAAATGAGAAGAAATTTGACCCATTTGGGTCTCCAACTGCTTGATAGAGACGAAATAAGAAGTAATCGTATGGTTAAGGGTCGATACATCTTCCTTCATCTCTTTAAAAAACTCATCGGACCCCTCAACCTTATTGAGAATACGAGAGAGCATATCCTCAGACCGGCCACCCTAAGAAACATTGGGCTTTTGATGCTCGTGGGGAGGAACATACCTATCCTTCTCCCCATCCCTTTCCTTCCAAGTGGGGTTAGGATCCCTCCATTCTCTATCACGATCTCTCCAGTCTTCATCCCTGTTCCAACCTTGGTTACCATCCTACCTTGGGTAGTTAGCACGATAACCTCCACCTTGGTTGGCTAGGAAGTTCACTTCTTCATTGTACGACGCTTCAAACTTGACCTCATCGGGGTTTACACACCCAACAGCCACAACATTTACACTTGTAGCACCAGCTCCCATGACATTCTTGGCTAAAATGTCAAGTTAGGTCATCATTTTTGCCATGTTTTGGTCGCTCTCTTGGTCTTTCTCAAGCTTCTCCTTTGTCAATTTAAAAGTGAGAGGGGAGACCTGATCTTCGCGGGTGTACCAAGCTCGATTAATTTTGGTCATACCATCCAAAAGATGGGCTGCTATAATGTAAGGTTGTTGCATCAAACCTCCCGGAGAAAGTTGGTCAGCTACGCCCTTGTTTACCGAATAATGGCTTCAGTAAAAATATTGCAGCAAGACGTTGTTGGGCAAACCATGAGTTGGGCATTGCAACACCAACTTCTTAAATCTTAGCCAAGTCTCATGAATTAGCTCACCCTCCAAACGCTTGAAGCTTTGGATGCTGTCCCGAAGTTTCATCATCTTCGAAGGAGGGAAAAATCGCACTTGATGTATTTGTGATAGAGAAAAGCAGGTTGTAGTTAATGTTATAAATGAACATGATTAACAACATGTGGCAGTAAACTCGCAAAAACTTTATTGCAAATAGAGATACATCAAAACCAAAACTAAAACAGTAGATCTTGTAGATGTCTACTGTTGTTTACAATGTCAATTATTGTTACGATGAGGATGTAAGCAGTTATACAACGTATACTATTTTATCGGGTGATACATGTCTGGGAAACTATCAGAGCAGAAGTAAGAACTTATAAGTTGAACTTTAATATAAGAAAAATAGTATGACATATATTGTCAAACTATTTTTTTCCTTTTGTTCTCAAAGTTATCCTACCGACTTCAAACGTTAGTTAGTTGAAGAAATTACAAGTTCTCTTTTTATCAGTAATCTATAATAGTGAACATATGGTTTTAATAAACATGTAACTAAAACATAATCTGCAAGTTATTTTTTAAAAGAGAAGTAATAAAGTCATAGTTATATTAGTATTAGTAAGGTGGTATACACATTGTGAAAGATAATAAATTGCTAGTATTAAATTAATAATAATGGGAACCTTTTTGAGGAAGAGTCAGAGGTTCTCGTGTGATATGAGCAACTTGTTTTGAAAACAATAGTGACAGTAGTAGGAAATGGGCCAACAATTGAAAAAAAACATAAGTTTTTCTACAAGTGGTAAAATAGAAAAACACATTGTGATTAAGTGACAAAGAAAGGACATTTCAATTCTACAAGTAACTTCATACAGATCTGAACCTTATATTAGTTATAGAAAAACTACTTAGAAATGGTGAAGCAACACTTACAATTCAGTAACTACTCTATAACTACTCTGTGTGGAACATTTACCATTCGACCATGGAGGTAAATCACCATCTCCACAAGGATCAAAACTTTTACTATAGTTATATTCCAGAAATTCAAATTAGTCATTGTAAAAAAGTACATTCAGGTACGATGACAACTCCTTGATTTTTTCATGAATGCAATCAATGGCCTTAAACTGTTTAAATCCTTCTAATGATAATATTAACAGAGAGAGAGTGGTTATAATTGAAAATCTACAGACATTTCCAACAACACTAAAGAGTAAAGAGCAAAGCTATTAACCCTGTGGTCTTGGGCTCAAGCCTTGCATTTAACATTCTAATTTAATGAAAATCATAAAAATATTCATGATTGAATATACTTACTTATACTAACTTTGAAAATAGCTTCATCAGCCTGCAATCTCAGTAAGAAGAAGCAGTACTGAGTAATAAGGAAAATGAAATTCAACATTAGTTATATAGGGCATATAAAGAACCTATTAAATAACTTATATAGCAAGTCAATATCCATATAAGTTAAGATTTTCTACCGACCTTGTGCAGAAGCTGCATAAATGTTGGCACATATTTGTCGTTTGGGAAGATACTTCCTCAAACATTATTATCACTGAATGATGATGCATTTGAAAGATATGTAGCAAGGTAGTTCTTTTAATTACGTAAATAGCACCAATATGTTTATAACCAAGCTTTTTGAATGATCTCATTGTACACTACATTATAAGTTGAGTGATGATCATCATTATCGACAGTACGTGGGAGAATCAATATTTTTATACAGTTTGAACTTTTTTCTCTTGATAAAGCAACATATAATTGACCATCAGAAAAAAATGGTTCACGTAAATAAATATAAACATAATCTAATGTTTGTCTTTGTGCTTTATTTATAGTCATCACAAAACACAAGAGGAAAAGGCGATCAAAAGGAGCATTGGGTGTGTCGCCGACTGGTTCGGCAACACTCGACTTATATCGCCGTATGATCTTAGAGGCTAAATTTTGAGAAAGTATAAATGGATTTTTAAGAAAAGGTCAGTGCATCCTATCATTGTGAAAACTCATAGTTTGAACGAAAACAGTGTCCTTGCTTAGTTTTTGAAGTATTTTTTGAGTAATTTTTGAATTGGGTTTTGGAACTAAAGCTACATTAAATCATTGTAAGGATTTAGAGATTAATGCCCAGCCATGGAGAAAGTATTAGGTACTGATTTCTTACTTTTTATGATGTGTAGCTAAAACCCCTATTGTTGGGGTATGTGATTATGTGACTAATTGTCTAATTTAGCTTATGGGTGTTAGGGATTACTGATTTTATTGCTGTTTTGAAGTGGGTTTGATTTATAGATGTTGTTCAATTTATGAATTGGAATGATGATTTTAATTCTAATTTAGTATTTTATGCTTGCTTGAGAGAGAGAGAGAGAGAGGTGTAAAGTCAAGGTTATTAATCAACATTGTAGTTATTGGGGTGTTGTGGGTTCAGCTCAAGAGAGTGAATTCTATACTCGATTTTGCCTATCTAGCTCGAGAGAGTAGATAAAGTGAGGTATTGGGTTGTTTATAGTGTTAGTCTTGTCGAGGTTCGAGAGAAATCGCTTGAACTATAATAGTTGTTCGAGAGAAAGCTATTGCATTTAAAGTCTAGCCTACCCACTAAGATTTAGCAAACTCTAGTAATTACCAATCACCCATTTAGCGAAATTAATAATTATTCGGTCATATCCCCAAGTATCCCTTAATTACTTGATTACACCCCGTTGTTCGTAATCGTCTTTGTTGTTAGTTGGCATACCTATTTCCCCCTTTTGTCATTTGTGTCAACCCTTTTACTTATCTAATTGAATTCGATAAGTTTTATTCCTATAACAAATCATACCACGTTTATAACTTCATAACCGAGTTCAAACTTGTAACGGTCCCTGTGGGTTCGATTCCAACTCATTTGTTGGGTTTTATACTAGATTACAACTATCTACACCTAGTATTGGATGAGGTGTAGTTGAGCGTTAATAAAAAAAATGGCGCCACTGCCGGGGAGTGGTGTTTAGAGTTCTATTATTGAAGTTTGAATTGTGATCTTTTTGTGTTGTAGTTGAATCGACTTACCTTGTGGTGTGAGTTGTTTGTGATCAGGTTACCAAATGAGTGCAATTGGAAGCACCGTGAACCAAATTGGTCACCAAGATGATGTTGGTGATTTGAATCATGCCAATGAAATTCAATTGGGGAGTGTGGGTGCTATTCGCTTACCTCTGATTGTGGGTCATGCCGCATTCCATGTGAAAAACACAATGCTACAACTCTTGCAAGCTAAAGGTGTATTTGGAGGGTTGGATCATGGGAACCCCTATGACCACATTAAGAAATTTGTAGATATATGTAGTCCATTTTCACTCAAGAATATTTCACAAGAATTAGTTCGGCTATGGTTGTTCCCTTTCTCTTTGATGGGGGAAGCAACCAAGTGGCTAGCAAGTCTACCAAGGGACTCCATTGCATCATGGGAAGATCTTACTGAGGCATTCTATATAAGATTCTTTCCACCCTAAAAAATGGTGAAATTGCGTGACAATCTCCAAATCTTCAAGCGAGTAGAAGGGGAACCGATTCATAAAACTTGGCTGAGATTTCAAAAGTTGCTACTACAGTGTCCTACTCATGGTCTTCCGGGTAATGTGATACTTAAATACTTTTACCAGAGTTTAGACTCAGTGAACAAAGGGGTAGCTGACCAGCCGGCTCGAGGGGGAATAATGTTACAACCATTTGAGGTAGACTCGTCCCTTCTTGATGAAATGACAAAGATCAATCGGGCGTAGTACACTCAAGAGGACCAAGTATCTCCCTTAAACTTTAGGATGATAAAAGAGCATCTTGACAAGGAGAAAGAGCGGGATGATAATATTAGCAAAATGATGTACCAAATGGAGTTGTTGACTAAACAAGTGTTAGAAAGCGCTGGTGAACACAAAGAAGTAAAAAGACTGTTTAAACTTGAGGAGGGTTCTCACCTGGTCTATTTAAAGTTGGATGGGAATAAAGGTTTGAACTCACATAATGAAGAAGAGTGGAGACGATACAATCATGATTGGATGGATCAAAATGGTCCTTAGAAGAGAGAAGAAGAGCACCACACGCAATCAAGTGACATTCCAAGATCTAAGGGTAGTTCAGGCAACCTATGAGTGGATGAACAATTGTCGCGTATCCTAGATAAGGTTGAAGGATTTGATGACATGCTTAAGGAGATGAAAGCAAATTTCTCATCATTGAATAATAGGGTAATTCTCATGTGGATGCAATCAAGCAACTTGAAGGTCAAATGAGCCAACTTTCAGCACAATTGAAACCCAAGATAATTGAAAGAAGTGAAGATGAGTGTGTAACCAGTTCGAGGGTTGATAATGACAAAGAGTTGGCGGTGGTGACTCGAAGTGGGAAGGTAGCAGTCAGTAATGTGAGGTTTAATGATGGGACAAATGCTTATGAAAAAAGAAGACACATCATTGAGAAAAAGAGGTCTGTTCAAGCACTGGAAAATGATATGTTCAAAGATGAGGATGAGAGTCCAAAACAAAATCCCACTGAAGAGTTGCAAAAAGCCAAAGAAAGGGTTACATCATCTCTAAAGTTAGTGCAACCTCTTCCTAAAATAAATCCCCCATTTCCTCAACGTCTAAAAAAGAAAAATGAAGATGAAAAGTTCAAGACATTCCTATTAGTGTTCAAGATACTTTCTATAAACCTTTCACGACCCGAGTCTAAACCCTGGACGTGGCCGACACTCGAGAACCATTGCTGGTCCCCAAGCGAACCCTCATCCTAGCTAACTACAAGCGGAAGACTAACTTAAGCATACAAAGCTTAAAAACTGAATAAAATTCATTGAACTCTATTACAAATCTTTAACTCAAATGAACAACTCTGAATAAAAGTAATATATTCAACTAGCCATAAAATAGGCAACTTAAGTCTTTTAAACATTTAACAAAATAAATAAACAGACTTCTGAAACTTTACAGTCTATCTATAAAGCCTCTAACTGACAGAGATGAAAGTGGAGACAAGACCCATGACATCCTAACAACTGATATAACTGAAAGTACAAGTGGAACCCTCCGGAAGCAAGGAGGCTCACCATAGCTAACTCGAACTCCATGTGGTAACAACGAAGCTGCATCATGAAACGATGCAGGCCAAATGGCTCAGTACATGGAATGTACGAGCATGTAAGGGGAATTCTAAAGCATAACATAAGCTTGAACTAGTGGAAAATAAACATACTTACCTCTTCTCAACTCACTTAACTGAAGGAATACTCAATGATATTCAAAACTACTCAAACTTACTAAACTCAGAAGTACTCAAGGATATATGGAAAACTTTTAAAACAGTAGATAGCAACTTAATGCATTGAAGAACACAACACCAACTCAATTTGTATATAATAACATATAATATAACTATGTGGGAGTTTCTCTAACCGACAACCATTACTATGAGCTATGTGATGATACAACGTCTCGCCCATGCTGCCAGAATTGTCCTATAACTTGTCGTGATATAGAACGCCTCAACTAAGTGGATCCACTAGTCTATGCTAAAAAAACATTAAGGAATCATCTAAAAAGTATGACCCTTTCTATCCACGTTGGCTACATGGTTTATGGATACTTGAGTTATCTGAACTCGTCCGTATATCGGTGCTCAATACTACTCCCAAAAATACTCAACTCATATGTTTAAAAACATAACTCTTTCTGTGGTTTGAGGCTATTACTCAAAAACTAGCTTAAAAGCTCTCTTGGAAATCGGTGTTTCCTCTCTTGTTTAAATGTGAAAACATTTCACTCTTGGAAATACTTAGTTCACATATAATCTTTTGAAGAAATGAACTTCACTCTTACTATTACTCAGCTCAATGCTCAAGTCTTAAAACAAGTTTAAAAATATTGTAAAAGACTTCTTGAAATAAAGTTCATGCCGAATTATGGGCGTGAACGACTCAATTTAACGTTTTCAATAACCATAACTAGAACTCAATACTCGAGACTCAACAACTTAGAACTCAAGAACTTCAATAATAATACTCGCTTCAAGAATGCTTGACTCAGAGGGTTCATGCAGAATTTTGGGTATGGACTACTCAACCAAGGACTCAAAGATACTTCTCATCTCAAGACTACTCGACTTATAGGGTTCATGCGGAATTATGGGCATGAACTACTCAACTCAAGGATTTAATATGTATTAGTCCCATGATTAGGAATATAATCTCGAAAAGGTTAGGAATTCGATACTCAAGACTTAGAACTTGAAGATACTACTCTTCTCGATGATACTCAATTTATGGAGTCCATGTGGAATTTATAGGCATGAACGACTCGACTCAAGGGTCTACATAACAATATGGAACTCGAGTATATGACTCTTCTCACTCTCGTACTTACTTCCTCAAAACTTAGCTCATATCGATAGTTGATCTCAAAGGATTCACAATTGAACTTAAATACTTTCTTGGACTCTACTCTTAACCCTCTCTTGAATATGAATTATGAATTCAAGAGTTATGATTCATGATATGAAGGATCTAGGTGATAGTGTAGACTTATGAATACATTCTCCTCACTCTCATGCTCACTTACTTGAGTCTTGAAACAAGTTATTAGAAGTTGTAGAAAACTCTTCAAAAAGACTCAAAGGGACTTTCTCAAAATATTTGAAAGAACTCTCAAGACTTGACTTTTAACTCTACCTTGAATTTGAATTATGAATTCAAGGTTATGATCATGTTAGCAATGATTTCTAGGTGTTTATAAGTAGTTTAGAGTGTTTAGAATCAAAGGGAGTAAAGGTACACTTCAAAGGAACTCAAACGGAGCAACCGATTGCAAACTGGACGAGGCATGCGAACCTGCCGTACTGAGTGGTGCGGGGCACCAACCCTTAAACTACAGAACATAATTTGGGGCACACTGGTTGGCGCGACGCTCCAGGCCCCAACCTAGAAAACTCAAAGAATTTTTTTGCTCGTTTTCTCACCCTAACTCGCCTAGAATCGAACGGTTTCTTCCCTAATCACTTGGATTCGATTACTTAACATAAGTACACTGTAATATACAATATACTCTATATAGACCTCAAAGCACTCACTTTCATCTCAATAAATCATCAAAACCCCAACACAACAAGATTTAGGATGAACTTTAAGAACACTTCTCAAGAACTCTTCAAAAACTCTAATCTTTCGACTTCAAGAATGAAATTGCGCTGAAAATAACATGATTGGCGTGTGGGTGAACAAAACTAACACTATGGAAGCTTACATACCTCTTAGGGATTAAACCCATGGCGAAAATCTGCAACAAAACTCAAGAACCTCGACGAACGCTTTGATCCTCTCATCTTTTCTCCTCTTTTCTCTTCTTGAACTCTCAACTAAAACCCTAGGCGTATATTAGGATTATAAAACTGAACCCAATAGGATTAGACCTTTGAAACCTTCCTAAAAACTAATTAAATCTGATTTGGTAAAGAAAAGACCAAAATGCCCCTCACTATTTTCGGATAACTTTCCTTAGCTGGACAACTTAACTTCAAAAGGAAATATCTCACTCATCCGAACTTGAAACTTAAAAAACTCGGTGGCGTTGGAAAGATAATTCAAAGACCTTTCATGTTCCATCTCATGGCACACCTAAATCATCTTGTATTGAGAGTTATAGTCGTTTGAAGTTGACCCAAATCTTAGAAGAACTTTGGAAGGACTTGAATGAATTCTGTTTAGTTATTCTTGGAACTCAAGGTGGTACATCTAGTGATATAAACACTCAAAATGTTTTAAATTCCTTGGTAAAAACTGACTCACTACGAAGAACGGTTTGAGTCTTAGTTCAAAAATTTTCTAGGGTGTTACACAACCTTTCTTTAGTGGAAGCATTATTGGAGATGTCAGGATATGCAAAATTCATGAATGATCCGGTCACTAAGAAGAGAAGCATGGACTTCGAATCAATTTAAGTTTCTCATAATTGTAGTGCCATTATGACTAGCGATGTGATTACAAAGAAAGAAGATCCGGGGGCATTCACCATCCTATGTACCATTGGTATGCTTCAGTTTGCCAAAGCTTTATGTGATTTGGGGGTGAATATAAACTTGATGCCATATGCAATGTTCAAACAACTTGGGCTCGGTGAACCGAAATCCACGACAATGCGATTTCTTATGGCGGACAGATTCATCAAACACCCTGTTGGGATACTTTATGACATATTGGTGAAAGTTGATCGGTTTATCTTTCCGGATGATTTTGTTATTCTAGATTGTGAAATTGATGCGAAAGTTCCTTTTATTTTGGGTAGACCATTTTTGGCAACCGAAAGAGCTCTAATTGATGTTGAAAGTGGTGATTTAAAGTTTCGGGTAAATGAAGAGGAGGTCACCTTCAGTGTGTGCAAATCAATAAAGCAACCTAGTGACATTGACGTAGTTTCACTGATTGATGTGATTGATGAAGCAGTGGCTAGTGTGAGTAAAATGATGTGTATGGGTGAACCCCTTGAGGTTATTCTTTCGAATGATGATGAGACCGAAGTTCAAGGGTATGATGAAGTGGTAGCTGCTCTATCGGGACTAGGTCCGTACTCAAAGAACCCATTGAAGCTAGACATTGACCTGAAGAATCGAGAGAGTCCTCCCGCTAAACCATCCATGGAGGAACCTCCAAGCTTAAGTTGAAAGTGCTCCCTGCTCATCTTCGGTATGCGTTCTTGGGGGCGAATAATACCTTACCTGTTATCATTGCAGTGGACTTGCTTGAGTGGCAAGTGAAATTGTTTCTTGAGGTGTTCAAACATTACATCAAGGCAATAGGGTGGACAATTGCTGATATTGTAGGTATTCCACTCAGAATTTGCACTCACAAAATCTAATTGGATAGTGAATGCAAACCAAGTGTTGAACATCAAAGAAGACTAAACCCACCTATGCAAGAGGTGGTGAATAAAGATATCATTAAATGGATAGACGCAGGGGTGGTATACCCTATTGTGGATAGCAAATGGGTAAGCCCTGCACAATGTGTACCCAAGAAAGGAGGCATCACGGTGGTTCCGAATGAGAAAGGAGAACTTGTACCCATGAGGCTGGTCACCGGTTGGAGAGTATGCATGGACTACCAAAAGCTAAATTCTTGGACCGAGAAGGATCAATTTCCAATGCCTCTTATGGATCAAATGCTCGATAGACTTGCGGGGCGTGGATGGTACTGTTTCTTAGAGGGCTACTCTAGGTAATACCAAATCTCTATTGCACCAGAAGACCAAGATAAAACCACTTTCACATGTCCCTATGGGACTTTCGCCTTCAAGAGGATGCCATTTGGATTGCGCAATGCTCCGACGATGTTCCAATGGTGCATGCTTTCTATTTTAGCTGACATGGTGGAAGACTCAATGGAAGTCTTCATGGATGACTTCTCAATTGTAGGTGATTCATTTGAGATATGCTTGGCTCATCTTAGGGAAGTCATTCGTAGGTGTGTGGAAACCAATTTAGTCCTCAATTGGGAAAAATGTTATTTCATAGTGAAGGAAGGCATAGTCCTAGGTAACAAGGTGTCACAAAAGGGACAAGAGATGGCAAAGAAAAGATTGAGGTTATTGAGAAGTTGCCACCACCTATCTGCGTAAAAGGTATTCAAAGTTTTTTGGGTCATGCCGGATTTTATCGAAGATATATCAAAGATTTCTTAAAAATTGCACATCCATTGTGCAAGCTATTAGATAAAGAGGCAAAGTTCCTTTTTGATGATGCTTTCTCAGAAGCCTTGGTATGTTTGAAAGAAAAGCTAATCTCCACTCCGGTGATCATTAGTCTGGACTGGTCCAAACCATTTGAGGTGATGTGTGACACAAATGGTACCACTCTAGGAGCTGTGTTAGGGCAAAAGTGCAAAAAAAAATATTTCATCTAATTTATTATGCCAGTAAATCGCTAAATATCACAACGTAACTATATTGTTACTAAACAAGAACTACTTGCTGTAGTATATGTATTTGAAAAGTTCAAGGCATACATGTTGGGCACTAAAGTAATAGTTCATACTAATCATGCAACATTGTGGTACTTAATGGCCAAGAAAGATGCTAACCGAGGTTGATTAGGTGGTTCTTGTTGTTGCAAGATTTTGATTTTGAAGTAGAAGATCAAACGGGGTGTGAAAATAAAATGGCAAATCACTTAGCGCGGTTAGAATCCAATACAATAGACTCCAAAGAAAGGGACATTGTGGCTGAATTCCTAAATGAAAAAGTGATGAGGATAACTCAAAGCAACACCCCTTGGTATGCTGATCTTGCTAACTATGTAGTGTGTGGAATAATACCCAAATGTCTAAATTTTTACCAGCAAAAGTGGTTTTTGTTCGATCTAAAGAAATATTTTTGGGACGAATCGTATCTTTTCAGAGAGTGTGCAACTCATATAATCTGACGGTGTGTACCGGAAGAGGAAGTCAATGAAATTCTCAATGTGTGTCATGCTTCACCTATTGACGGACATTATAGCAGAGTGTGAACAACAACAAAAGTGTTGAAATGTGGTTACTATTAGCCATCTCTATTCCGAGACGCGCATGACTTTGTGAAATATTGCATTCCTTGCCAAAAGCAAGGAGGGTATAAAGAAAGAATGAATTACCTCTCAACCCTATCTTAGAAGTGGAGTTGTTTGATGTGTGGGGTATATATTTCATGGGTCCGTTTGTGAGTTTTTTTGGCAACAAGTATATTTTGGTGGCGGTTGATTACGTCTCCAAATGAGTGGAGGCTGTAGCATTACCCAACAATGAGGGCAAGACTGTGGTGCAATTCTTAAAGAGATATATTTTTGCATGATTTGGCACCCCGCTCGCTATCATCATTGATAATGATCTCATTTTTGTAACTGGGTATTTGCCTCATTGTTGAGTAAATATGGGGTCAGGTATAAGGTTGGAACACCATACCATCCACAAACAAGCGGCCAAGTTGAAGTTTCAAATCGATAATTTAAAGGTATTTTGGCTAAAATGGTTAATGAAAATCGGTCGGATTGGTCTCAATAATGGCATGATGCTCTATGGGTGTATCGTACTGCATTAAAAACACCGATTGGTATGTCACCATACCAGTTAGTGTTTGGAAAGTCATGTCACCTGCCAATTGAGCTTGAGATAAGGCTCTATGGGCATTGAAGGTACTAAATATGAATTGGGAGAAGGCTGCGAAAGGGAGAGTAAATCAACTTCATGAAGTGGAGGAGTTTTGATTGAGAGTATATGAAAGTTTAGCCCTGTATAAGGAGAAAATGAAGAAATGGCATGATGCCAAAATCCTTCGGTGCGATTTTTGAGTCGGTGATTTTGTGCTGCTCTACAGTTCTCGTTTGAGACTTTTTCTCGGTAAACTTAAATCAAAGTGGTCTGGTCCATTCAAGGTGATTCGAGAGTTCACAAATAGGGCAGTTGAAATTGAAGGTAAGGATGGTCCAGCTTTCAAGGTGAATGGGCAACGTCTAAAACTCTATTTTGGAGAATATCATGAGATATCGGTAATTGAAGTGGTGTATTTGGAAGATGCTTGAAAGTATTTCCACGTCGTGCCACAACGTTAACTAAGGCGCTTCTTGGGAGGCAACCCAAGATTTAGTTGTTTTTGAATAATGTGTGCTGGATGTGCAGGAACGGGTGATTTTTCGAAGGCAAGGTCATCTCAGCGATCCGCTGAGTGGAACGACGGTCCCAATTTGTCTCACCTTTTACACAATGACCGGAGGCCTATAGTTCTGGAATATTTGGCGAAATAGCCAAGCTGCTTGGCGATCCGCCGATGAGTTTCGGTAAACCCAACTTCCACCGCCATTTGGTCACTCTTGAAGGGCAGGTGTTCTGGAATGTTTGGAGATGATTGTAGTATGCTCGACGGTGCATTGATGCTGTTTGGCTAGCTCAATTTTATAAGCCTTTTGGTCTGAATTGGATTGCCACTGTTCTAGGTATTTTGGCGAGCTGCATACAACTAGGCGTTGCACCGAATGGTTCAACGCTATCCACAACACTTCGCCAACTGGCCACATAGTGAATAGTCCTCCTGACTCCATTCTTTTCATTCAGTGCTATTGTCTTTCTACTTCTGTCTTTATTTCGTGTTTTTTTTCTTTTTACATTGAGGACAATGTAGGATGTTTTTGGTGGGGTGGTGACTTGTTCTGAGTACCACCTTTTGATATGTTTGAATGTGAATGTGGCTGTTCCTTGGTAATTTTGAGTGTCGGTCGGTTGTGATCAAACCAATGACTTGAACAATGCTCTTAATTGAACAATATGAGTGCGCGTCTATGATAAGGAGAATTGAGTTACATAGGTCAAATGTGAACTCCTAACATCTTGTTGTGACTAGCCAGTTGTCGAGTCAATCTCTTGTGATGATCAATGCACGCTAGCTAGAAAGTGTAAAGTCTTGTTTGATAATTGTGTTGAATGCCATGTGTGGTGAGGTTGTCTTGAACTATGTGCTTGATGATACCTAGAACTTTCCCTGTTAGTCCAATTGATTGATTGAAGCGAGCGATTAAAATGATGTTAGGCACAATATGTGAAGAGTGAACCTAATTTTATAATATAACTCTTTGTGGTTACCTTGTGAGAAGTGTGAACCTTGCTTCACACCATTTGAGCCTATCCTTTTCTTTTCTTTGGAAGAAACTTGAACAACTTTAACCTCTTTACCCCATCACCTTTAACCTTCATGAAGTGTTGCTTCGTTGAATAGCCAACTTAGGCAAAAAGCCTAAGTTGGGGGTGTGGTGAAAAATGAGGACATTCAAGAAGTGTGAAGAATTCCCCTTTGATAGATTATTTTGAAAATATGGAACCCCTCTATAAAAAATGAGAAAGAAAAGAAAAAGGCAAAAATACCAAAAAAGAGAATAGTTTGTGGAATAAAGTTTGTGAAAGGCGTAAAAGAAATGGGGTATCCAATATGTTATGCTTAAATGAATAATAGGGTGGATCGTGAACATGTTAGAAGTGTGAAAGAGGAGAAAAAGTGAATCGTAAGCCATAATTCATGAAGATAAAAGTCACTAAACCAAAATGACATACCTTTACACTAATCCCTATTACAAGCCTTGAAAGACCTTTTTGATCTTGAGCAAGCTCAAAATAATGTTGATTGGAAAATAAGAGTAAGCCTTTAGGTATAATCATGCATGTGTTCATATTTGGGAGTGTGAGAGTTGTATTTGATTCTGAGATTATAAAGTATTGACAAATCTGGTGTGAGTATGGAATCATTTGTGGTGTGAGGGTATTTGGATGCTTTTGTTGAGCTTGAACTTGCATTTGAGGCAAACATCGTGAGCTTGAGTCTATTTGATGATGGTTAGTCATAATTTGAAACTTAGAGTGCACAATTGAATGTTGTATGTGTAGTTTGAACCTCTTCTATGCATTTGTGTTGAGTCTTGTTGAACTGATTGATCTTGAGTTTTACTTGAGGACAAACAAAAGTTTAAGTTGGGGGTGTTGATGAGTCTGGGATTTCGACTCATTTAGGGCTCAATGCCTAAGTTATGCTCTAAACTAATGTCAAAGTGTTTATTTGCAGCAATGAAGGCTAAGGAGCAAGAAAAGAACATTACCGGACAAAAAAGGAGTGAAAAAGCTGAAGAAGTTGAAGAAAGGCAATCCTGGTGATCGCCAAGTTTCTCTTTAGCTCGCCTAAAGTTCCAGCATGCTAGCCCTTGAATAAGTGGAATTGGGCGAGGTAACATACCTTTCGGCACACCGCCGAATGGTTTGGCGAAAGAGGCCCAAATCGCCTAATAATACAGACTGGTTGGTGAAGACACAAGGAAAACGACGATTAGCAAGGACGATTGGCGCATCGCTGATGAGGTCGGACCGATCTCGATCGCCTAAGTTTACAGTGTTTAAATAGAGGTAACACACAAAAAAAAGGCGATCAAAAGGAGCATTGGGCGTCTCTCCGACTGGTTTGGCGACACTCGATTTATACTGCCGAATGATCCTAGAGGCCAAATTTTGAGAAAGTATAAATGGATTTTTAAGAAGAGATCAGTGCATCCTATCATTTTGAAAACTCATAGTTTGAACGAAAACATTGTCCTTGCTTTGAAGTATTTTTTGAGTAATTTTTGAATTGGGTTTTGGAACCAAAGCTACATTAAATCATTGTAAGGATTTGGAGATTAATACCCAGCCATGGAGAATGTATTAGGTACTAATTTCTTACTTTTTATGATGTGTAGCTAAATCAGCTATTCTTGGGGTGTAATTATGTGACTAATTGTCTAATTTAGCTTATGGATGTTAGGGATTACTGATTGTATTGTTGTTTTGAAGTGGGTTTGATTTTTAGTTGTTGTTCAATTTATGAATTGGAATGATGATTTTAATTCTAATTTAGTATTTTATGCTTGCTTGAGAGAGGTGTAAAGTCAAGGAAGGTTATAAATCAACATTTGTAGTGATTGTGGTGTTGTGTGTTCAACTCGAGAGAGTAAATTCTATACTTGATTCTTCCTATCTAGCTCGAGAGAGAGTAGATAAAGTGAGGTATTGGGTTGTTTATAGTATTAAGCTTGTCGAGGTTCGAGAGAACTCGCTTGAACCGTAATAGTTGTTCGATAGAAAACTATTGCATTTAAATCTAGCCTACCCACTAAGATTTAGCAAACTTTAGTAATTACTGATCACCCATTTAGTGAAATTAACAATTATTCGGTCACATCCCCAATTATCCCTTAATTACTTGATTACACCCCGTTGTTTGTAATTGTTTTAGTTGTTAGTTGGCATACCTATTTCCCCTTTTTGACATTTGTGTCAACCCTTTTACTTACCTAATTAAATTTGATAAGTTTTATTCCTATAACCGATCATACCATGTTTATAACTTCATAACTAATTCAAATTTGTACCACTCCCTGTGGGTTCAACCCCAACTAATTTGTTGGATTTTATACTAGATTACGACCGTCTACACCTAGTATTGGATGAGGTGTAGTAGAGCGTTAATCATTTTCATCTTTCAGAGATTGAAATTTTTTCTCCATTACAATACCTTGCTCCTTATATTGAAACACTCTTGTAGTTTCAGTATGGGCTTATTATACATACTTCTAACGTTGGACCTTGGAGAGTGGAAATAAATTGAATTAAGTGAAGATGAAGCAATACTTGGCTAGTGGAGGAGTGGTTAGGCTTGAGCACTACACTATTGAAATATCCTCTTGGTCGTACCTTGTACTACTCTAGCAAATAGCCCTTTACCTCTTCTCTAATGTTATATAGTAATATGTTAATAAAGAAATTTTGAAGAAAGTCAGCTCTCTATTACTTCTGCAGAATCTTTTCTAGCAAGACTTTTTAGCAGTGGTATATGCAAGAAACAAAATTTCCTATATTTTTTTTTGTCTTGTCATATGAAAAGGAAGTCTAGTGGGAAATAAGTTCTTTAGAAGCTGAAGTTATGTTGGAACATTAACTTGAAAGATATTATGATAAAAAAATAAAAATTTATGTTTTGTCAGAAAATGATTTCTTAGTAGGGACATAATTAAGAGCAGCTGAAGTTTTAAGTAGAGAAAAAAAGCAATGAAGGAGAAATATGAAGTTTGTTAAATAGCTACATGGTGTAGGGTTAAGAGAAAAATCAAACACCAAAGCATGGGTAATACAAAATTATGAACCACGTACACACCAAAAGCAGAAAATGAACAACAATTAGAAGTTTTTGGTTGAGCAGAGGCATAAGAAAGCAAAGTTCTATGTGTTGGTTCTTGTTTTTTTCAAGAGCCTAGGTTCTTCCATTGAGAAGATACTCGCCTAGCAACAGGGAATTGAGCTGGAGTAAACTGGGGTTTCATAGCCTATGTCTTAGTCAGGTTCATACATAGTCATTTAAACTTTAATTTCATCACCTATTATTGGAGAAAATGCACGAAGGGGCATATAATTTTAAGTAAACTAACAATTGAAGCAAAAAGTTCAGTGCATGTGTATATGTGTATAGTCAGTTTCACCAAACAGTCGATTTCATCTAAAAAAAATTCTATTATTTCCTTTTGAATAGGTGAAAATTGTGCACCGAAAATATTTGTAAATCCGGAAGAAACGAAAATTCCATTTTATTATAGATACAAGAGTAGAAATACAAATAATGAAATCCACGAAAGTTGCAACATCGAAAAGAGGGGAAAAACTCCAAATCAAAGTAAAAGAGAACTAACAAAGTGTATATCTAGAAGGAGGAAATCCTAAATTGGAAGAAGAAAATTACAAATTAGAAGGAAGAAATCGTTGTCAAAGCTGTGAGACCTTCCAAATTCAGATGCGTATACAGACATAAATATCTTATAGCACCGCTTGATGAACAAAAAGCATGAAGAACACAGAGTAGGAAAAAACAAAATTAACCTCTCAAGCACACATGACAAATAGTCTCTTCTATATATTAGTAAAATATTTTTTTGGTATTTAAAAAGAATTTTTTTTAATATTATTAAATATTAATAAACAGTAAAGCATATGATATAAAATAATATTAATTAAATTTAAATTTTCAAAATATAATTAATAAAACAAATCTAATAAAAAAATTAAACTTAGTTTATTTTATATATATATATAGTTTGTGTTGTGCACATGTTCAACAACAATAACTTTATATTTATAATTTATTTGAATGATAAATACAATTTATACTTGTAGAATGTACTAATCTTTCATCAATAATAGGAAAAGTAATTAGTTGTGCTTTAATTTTTTTCATTTAAGGCCATAATATTAAATATTTTGAATTTATGAAGTTAAAAGTTTTGTTTGGCTACCCTTTTATACCAGTGAAATAGAATTTATATTTGAATGTACAACTATTTTAAAATTGGGTTAGAAAATGAATTTCTACCTATTTTACCATAGATTTTGCCCAAAAAAAAGTAGGAAAAAACTTGGCAAATATTATTTAGTCATATAACTTGTCATTATTTAACAAATATTTTTGGCAAACAATTCAATTTTTTAAATATTAGGAACAAGTTACTCCCTCATTCCATTTTATGTGGCACTCTATCCTTTTTAGTTCGTCACAAAAGAATATCAATGTCACTTTACTATAACTAGAAAGAATTTAACTTTAAAATTCTCTTTTATCCTTAATGAAATGATTCTCAGCCACACTGATATCTAAGGATTTTTTTAGATCACAAGTTTCAAAAGTCTTTTTTTTTCTTAAATACCATGTTAACTCAAAGGGTGCCACATAAAATTGGACGGAGGGTGTCACGCCCCAAATTAGGAGAGGCGCAACAAGCACACGGTACCTTACTTGATTGAGTGGAACATCTAAAATATAAAGGAAATGAAACAACAAGGGCGGACAAGGTCGCCACAATAATCTGTCGAAACAAGATAACCGGACCAGCGAGGTCAAGATAACATTAAGACATAATAAAATAGGTTGGCAAGGACAATATAAGTGATAAAGAACTAGCAAACCGACAAGGCTGAAACTGAAACCATATATAAAATAAGCCGACAAGGCTATCAACAAAAGATGAGAAGGCCCAACAGTATGTCCACAAGTCGCTACGTGTAACACCCGGAAAATTAGTAGGTAAAACTAGAGCCTTACATGAGAGTTTTAGAGTTTGATGTGTGGGTTAATGTTGTAAAATGGCTTCCCATACCTAGGATGAAGTGTTTAGGGGTTAAAAGTCAAGGTACGACGCCTAACCCCAAAACTGCCCAAAGCTGTCCAAAAAGGGCCACCTACGGATGGTACCTACGACCAGTAGGTGGACCCACGCCCCGTAGATGGGGGTCATGGGTCAAGGCCTGACCTTCCCCTATTTTTCCAGCCCTAGCCCTCGACCCACGAATGACCAGTACTGTCCATGGGTCCATCCACGATGGGGCCTGTGATGCTGTCCCATTCGACTTAAGCAAGGGTAATTAGGTAAATTCCTAGGTTAGTTAGTTAAGTGTGAAGTCATTTTATATTGTTTATTTAGACCTATATAAGACTTTATAAGCTTTTAACCACCTCATATACTTCATAAATCCCAAACCAAAAATCATAACCAACTTAACCCTCTCCAAAAATCATCTCTCTAAAACTCCATAGAAGAAGAAGAAAAAGATCAAGTTAGGGAGTGAAGAAGGGGACTTTCTCACACGAATTTGTTGGATTTCTACACCTAAGGTATGGTAGTCTTTGATTCATGGAATGCTTTCTTCCATGGAGTCCTCAAACTTCCAATTTCAAAGTAGAAGATTCTCCAAAACCTAGGGTTTTCATTCTAAGTCATGGATTCTTTCTAAAAACGTTCTTATGATTTGATTATCTCATATAATGGTTTAATTTCTGTTTTATGGTGGTCTAAAGATAAAATTTCCCATGAATCCATGAATCCCCCATAACCCTAATTTATGACTTTGTGGTGTGGGTGAAGTGTAGTAAGGTGAATACTATGAAATTGTTCTTGTAGTAGTTTAGTTAATTGAATCATGTCATTATCCATGCCTAATTGTAGTAATTTTAGGTGTGTTGATGAATTATGATTCATGGTCCTTGAAGGAAAAATTATGAGAGTTTTGTATAAACATGATGCTTATGTACATGTTTTATGAATACTTTGAAAGTAATGTGATCATGACTATAATGCAATTGTGGTGTTGTTGGAAGGCTATTCTCAATTATATACTTGTGAATGATGATTACATGTTGTGAAAGGTTTTCTCAATGTATAATATACCTTGAATTGGTAGGGTTAGGGAATCCTCTTCATGTGTAATTAAAAGTGATCTTGATTGATATACCTTGAATTGGTAGGCTTAGGGCATCCTCTTCATGTGTGTAATAATGAACCTTGAATCGGTAGGCCAATGGCATCCCTTTCATAAATGACTAATGAAGTATTCTAAGGCTTTTTCTTGAATCGGTAGACCAATGATATCCCTTTCATGATGATTTTATGAACTACGATAATGATGAACCTTGAATCGGTAGACCAATGGTATCCCTTTCATGAGGATTCAATGAGCTATTCTAATGATGTACCTTGGATCGGTAGGCCAATGACATCCCTTTCATGTGTGTAATAATGTACCTTGGGTCGGTAGGCTAATGGCATCCCACTCATATGTAATAATGTTAAAAGAGAATGAACTACTCTATGGGAATTTAATGATTAGCACCGAGTGGATATTGTGAGGTGGAAGCTCTCCCCATGTTAGGCCGGGTTTCTAGTAACGACCTCCTTATCCCATAACTATGTGCCCACATAGGTTATTAGCTAATGGATCCACCTAAGCTAAATTACCGGTTCTACCTTAGGCAAGTAAACCAATTCTTTTTGGTGTGGGACATGACACCGAATTCCATGATTTGCTCACATGGTCCGGTTAGGGCTTATTCCCATCATGTGAGTTATGTACTATGGTTACTCAAGAAGTTCTATGAAGTGTGGGTGGAGGTATGGGACTTCATCCCTGCATTGCACTAGTAGGCGTTGAGAGTGGTTTTGGTGTGTTTCTCTAATGTTATAATGTCTTATGAAATGAAAAGATATATAATGAGGCTATTGAGAATGTTGATATGAAGGCTAAATGTAATGATGAATGCTTAACTTGGATTGTTGCTATGAGTTGCTTTCCTTGACATGACTTATTAAATGTGAATGTTCCTTGTTTATGAGTATGAACTAAGGGTGACATCAAAGAATGGTAAGTTTGATTATGGTGGCCTACAAGTGGTACTTAGTATGAGTGGTATTATGAGATGCCATTCATACATTGCACAAGTATAACTTAGGGTTACCTAAGAGATGGTTCTATTATGTTATAATGATTTATATGATGAACATGCTTATGACTTGTGTTTTACACTAAACGTGCAAATGATTCTCAAACTTAGTAAATGCATGCTTTTCAACTAAAATGTCCCTTTTAGCATGTTTCAAGGATTTTTATGCATGGCTATCATACTTAGAGCATTTTTGTACTAACCCATATTTCTTCTACATTTTTCATAAAGTGTAGGTTCCTGACTTTGAGGTGATTCTCTATTGGTTCAAGCTTGGATAGACTATTCTCCTAACTTGTGGTGAGTCCTTAAGATTCGAGGACGTATGATTCATTAGTAGTTTCTTTCAAGTACTTTTATGTTTCGGATTATGTTGAAAGGGTAGTGACCCTATTGTTGATTCTAAGATGTATTAGATCGCTAATTGAGACAAGTTAGACTTCCGCTTGCTTTTAAATAAAGACTTCGATTGTATGGATACAAGTATTTAAATTCCGCATCATTTCTTTGATCCTATGTTATGAATGCTAAGGGCTTGTATGAGATCCCTTTAGGGTCAAGTACGTCGTGTTACATCTAGGGTGTACCCTTGGGTCATGACACTACGAATACTACAACTCAACTAGTTGGGATTAAATCCCCAACATACCAATAACGAGATACAATAACTCTGGTATGCAAAACCTACAGGGAAACCAACAGCTCCAGGAAGAATGGAACTTACCAATCCTCAGCTGAGACAACACCTCTATTTTGAAGGTCAAACATGACTTTTGTCTGAACCTGCAACATGACATGCACTGTCCCTAGGCAATGAGACGTCAGTACGAATGAAAATGTATTGGTATGTAAGGCGGAAAGTAAAAGCATAAAATAGTTGCGATAAAATGGGTAATAGAGATACCTCTTGAAACTGAAAATCTTATAGCCTTCACGGATGACATCTGAACTCATAGCAATTTAAAATGCATGGTATGCGCGTGTCATCGTATGTCGTGATTACATATATACATAGATGCAAATGCATGACATACCCAACCAAATGCTAGCAATGGTGGTGCTTTTCGGTAGCTAAGCGACATCATATCTGCCAACCTGTGGCCATCTGTGTCTCATACATATAAATATAGGCAATTGACCCCATACCTCCCGATTATAGCTCGGGAGTAGAATGCATAGCATGTCATGTCATGAATTCGTAATGCATATTTGTTAATCATACTCTTGTACTTTCGTATATCAAACAAATGTCTTATAGAATCTCATATGCTATTGGAATGGACCTGAACGGTTAACTCGACTTTAGAGAGGTATTTTAAAACTAAGGATGTCCGCAAGGACCTTAAGGTTCTTGATGAATCTCCTCGTTACGTCATTACTTTCATACTACCATTTATTCATATAAAGTTATGATAAATTTGAAGCTCTTGACTCAACTTCCACTTAACAAATCAATCATTTAGGAACTCAAAAGGAGACCGACTTAGGCCTATAAATCTCATAATAGACTCAAAATGCTTAACTCAACTTAACTTAACAAATTAATATTAATTTAGGAATTCAAAAGGAGACTAACATACTTAACTTGATTTAAGAATAGCCCTGTTTTGGTAGTAGTATGGTCCTTTCTAGAAACAAGATTAAAATGACCTAATAATTCCCATAAATACAAAAATACAATTCTCCAACATTTCAACCTTACTTTTAGGTTAATATCTTATTCTTTGACGTAAGGAATACGAAACTTGAAAGAAAAATAACTTTAACAATCAAACATACTTTGCAATGTTACAAATATGACAATGATACAATAAGGTCGAAAATTAAGATCAGCTGACATCCCAATGCCCTTCACAGTAGGTGTTTCTACCAATGGAATAGTAAAGAGATTACTTATTCAATAATTTATAATTTTTTTGGATTCATGCGATATGAAAAAAGAAGAGAATTTGCCTTAACATACCTTTAACACTCGCTTCATAAAACTACCGTAACTTTTCTCCCACACTTGATATGACTCAGATAATCACAATTTACAATAGCTCTGGCAATACCATTAATATTTGACATAACCCATAAAGGTTTTCCTTGTTTCTTAGCTAACCACTGCTCTAAGATAGAAGAAACCAATTTATCCAACCTATAAGCCTCTAGATTTTGCTTGATATTGAGGTCATGAACAAGTAAAACAAGATCTTAATCAAACATAAAACTAGTCTTGTAAGTATTTCCTTAAAATCCGATATCAAGCTACGAAGTAAACCTCTTCGAGTTATGCAATAGACTCTAAATGATCTTACATATGTTGGTTGAATATCCAGTGAACTCTGACCATTAGAACAAAATCAAGCAAATTACTAAAATATCAGTTTTTACTTACTAAAGTAGTAGAGATGAGAAATGGTGAATACTTTTTATACATATCTGAATCTTTTGGAAAATATATATGCATGTATATCCAATTGACTACTCACTCTATAAGATGACACCTAGGTGGGGCCACTTTATTTTATTCATTAGTTTCTTATTAATTTTCCACTTTATATGTACTTAGATATTTCATATATTTGTGGTAAAATACATATAATTTTTTTAAAAATATAACACAATTAATAGAAAATTATTTTGAGCAGAGACTATCAAATTTAATATTTATTTTTTGACACAACAAAACTTACTATCTCCATTAATGTAAGGACCGGGTTCCGTCTATATAGAAGAGTCAACGGGGAAAAATTTTGGGCCGAAAAACTTTTGTGTAGTAACTTGTGATTTTCCAACCTAGTCCAGATTTGGATGAAATTGGAGTCTGTGAGGTCTAGGGAAATCTGGTATCTATTGGGTGATCTAATTATGAATTCGATCACATGAGTAGATAGGTAAGTCGTTAAGGAACTCGTACGACTTTACAGAATTGAATTTGGGTGAGTAGAACTCCCGAAACTGATCTTGTGTGAACGTGTAGTTTCTGAGTGTCGTTGGTTGAAGATGTTTTGTGAAATGGGGTCTTGGATTTATTATTTTTTCTCACTATTCCGTGCAAGATGCTATGGCGGGGATTTCTGCCGCCAGGGTGGGGACTCTATGGCGGGGCAGATGTGACTTAAAGTCGGAAATAAATCCCAAAATTATTTTATTCTATAATTTTCGAACTTGAGAGCTAAGGAACGAATCCAGGGCTTTTTTCTTAACAGTCTTCCACCATTCTTGAGGCTAAATGTAAGAATTTCACTCTCTGAATCCGTTTTTCGATCCGTAGAACGTAATCTAATGGGTAATTATCGATGGGGGAGGGTTTTGATCTGGAATTATGGTGGAAACAACCCTAATTTGGATATGGGGATCATGGGTATGATCTAGGGTTGATAGAATTGTTAGTAATTCGGGTAATTAGTGATTGTTTATTGATTTCTGTGTTATTATGATTGCTTGTAGACCAAGAATAAGCGGAACGAATACGGAAAGGGAAGAACCAATTTTCTTAGGGGTTTCAAGCTTGTTTCGAGGTAGGTGATTGTTCTAATTCTATGATTGTGTGATGTATGGTTGTTCTTGCTTCATTATGATACATGTATGTATGCAAATGTTGCGGTATTAATCACATTAATTGTAAATGATGATATACGAATGGTGAATGCCATGAATCATGACTTGATTGTATGATTATGAGAATGTACTTTGTGATTGTGGCTTGTTGAATGGATCGGGTGTTGAGTTCCGACACACTAACTTGGATCGGTTGCCATGTTTAGTCATAATTATGGGATCGAATGCCACGTTCCAGTTAATCATTGGATCGGGTACCACATTCCGATATGCAAACAGTTTGGGTTTGAGTTCCATGAGAGGACCAATGACTTGATATAACTGTGATATTTGAGAATCATGAAATTGTTCGTTGTTCGTAAAATGATGATGATATTGTATATGTTCGGTGTATGCATGTTATTGTATTGTTGTCTTGACTTATGTATGTTGCACTTAGTGGGATAGCCGCGTGATCCTACCAGTACACTGTGGTTGTGTACTGATGCTGCCCTTGCTCTTTCTTTGTTGAGTACAAGACATCTTCAGGCGGCTATTGACAAACCTCGCTTAGAATATTAGTGATCGTCGTTCGAATTCAAGGGTGATCCAGTTCTTTCGGGCTTCCATGAGCTCTTTTTCTGTCTATGTCCACATTTCAGACTTAGACTTTCTAGCTAGTTGTTAGTACATTAGTTTTGGGGTTGTAACCCTTCTTGTTTAGACTTATGGATCTTGTTAGATGTTTTGGTACATTGACCTTCAAGTTCTAGGCATTACTTCCGCTATGTTAGATTTGTTTAAGTTGTTAGACTTTTGTTTGGAGTTTATGGGAACTCCCTATTTCTTTCCTTAGCATTTAACTTGCTTCCATAACTTAAATGCTTTAGTATTTTGATTAAGTTGGTTAGCTAATTAGTATTAATGGTTCTTCCACCGGAGGGTTAGTGTGGGTGCCAATCACGATGGTCTGGATAGTGACACAGTTGGTATCAGAGCCTAGGTTCGTTGATCTCGATGTACCAAAAAGAGTCTAGTAGAGTCTTGCGGAATGGTACGGAGACATCTGTACTTTTCTTTGAGAGACTATAGGACTTTAGGAAATCTCTTTGTTTTCTCTTGTCTCCTTTCGTACTATCACTTGATTCCAATTGGTATCTGGCGATTCAAATTGGTATCTAACCTCCTTCACTATTCTATTTGTAGATGGTTAATACTAGATTCAATGGTGTCAGGCCCGTAGCTCCCGTCAATGCTCCAGCTGAGGAATCTACAGTGAGAGGTTGCGGTCGAGGCAGGGGTAGATGAAGAGCTAGGGGTAGAGGCCGAGGAAGGGCAACACCTACTAGGGATGGAGCATCAGTTGAGAATGCTCCTAGAAATGAGGCCCCTCCTGCGCATCATGAAGAGGTAGATGAGAACATAGAGGATGTGAATGAGGAGAATGTTGGGCAAGAGGAAGAGGTGCAGGCTGAGACAACATGTATTCCTCCTTTGGACCTAGTGTTAGCTCAGCAGATCATGTCATTCCTGAAAGGGTTGGTTGGTCTTGGAGTTCTTCCCTCTATTCAAGCAACTCAAGCTCCCGCCAATCCTACTATTGCTATCATTGTCCCAAGGTGGGAGGGAATGTAGGTAATGATGCTTTCTTCCATCTTTTATTGGGTCCTGTTATGACTGGTAACGAGCATGAAATGTTGACTAAGTTCTTGAAGTTGAAACCACCTGTGTTCCATGGTTCTGAGAGTGAGGATGCATATGAGTTCATCCGAGATTACTATGAAATGCTTCATAAGTTAGGAATTGTCCATCAGCATGGAGTAGAGTTCGTGACCTTCCAACTTCAAGGTGAGGCTAAGCAGGGGTGGAGAGCTTATGTGGAATGCAGATCTTCAACCTTACCCCCACTCTCTTGGACTCAATTTCATTCTCTATTCTTAGAAAAGTATGTGCCTAGGACTTTGAGAGATCGCAAGAAGGATGAGTTCATGGCTTTGGAGCAAAGTGGTATGTCTGTGGCTACTTATGAGGCCAAGTTCCATGCTTTGTCTAAATATGCTACTCAATTGGTGACTACTGAGGAGGAGAGGATCCGTTTATTTATTAGGGGACTAAACCAGTAGGTATTATCTGTTCATATGACCTCTGCAGGGAGGAGCTTTAATGAGATAACAAACTTTGTTAAAAAAGTAGAGGGGGTGAGGCGAGATGGTCAGGCTAAGGCATTGGCTAATAGGGCCAAGAACTCAGGTAACTTTCAAGGTTCTTACTCCAAAGGGTCAGGGAGGCCAACACTTGTAGCCAGACCAATTCAGTCCGCTATGCCCGTCTCTATAGGTAATTACTCGGGAACTCCACCTCATAATTTGATTCAGGATAGTCAGGGAGTTGCACCTTCGGCGGGCAACACTCCATATTTTGATCGCACATGTTACAATTGTGGAGAACCTGGGCATATGAGGAGAGATTATCCCCACCCGTGCATGTTGAATTCCACGCAACAGCAGTCTAGACCAGTAGTATCCACGAGAAATGGTAATAAAGGTCGAGGACGTCCACGAGATGGGCGAGGAGGTAATCAATGAGGCTGTGCGGGTAGAGGAAATGGTAGTGCATGCAGAGGTACAGTGCAACCAGTCATGGAAGTCACTTATCAAGATGACAAGGCTCAGTGTTATGCCTTTCCGGGTAAGAACGAGGTAGAGGGATCTGACGCAGTGATCATATGTACTGTTCTTGTCTGTGACCGAATAACTAATGTGTTATTTGATTCGGGTTCTATTTATTCTTATGTATCCGTTCGATTTGCCTCAGAATTTGCTATGATTTGTGATATACTTGATGCCCCCATCCATGTTTCTACCCTAGTTGGAAAGTCTGTCATAGTCACCCATGTCTATCGTGCTTGTCCTATTTTGTTTATGGGTTTTTAGACTTGGGCTGATTTGGTGATTTTGGATATGACTGATTTTGATGTAATCTTAGGCATGACTTGGTTGTCCCCCTATTATATTATGCTTAATTGTAATACTAAGTCTGTAACTCTAGAAATTCTGGGAAGGGAAAAGTTAGAGTGGGAGGGGGTGTACAAGCCTAAGCGAGCTAAGATCATATCTTCCATTCGGGTTAAGAAACTAGTAGGGCAGGGTTGTTTGGCTTATTTGGCTCATATTTGGGATGTTGAGGTTGAGTCTCCATCTATTGAGTCTATCCATGTGATGTTAGAATTTAGAGAAGTATTTCCTAATGATTTGCCTGGTATGCCTCCGGATAGAGATATAGATTTCTGCATTGATTTAGAACCTGGTACTCGTCCCATTTCCATCCCTCCATATCGCATGGCTCCGACGGAATTAAGAGAGCTTAAGGCTTAAATCCAAGAGCTTCTTGATAAGGGATTTATTCGTCCTAGTACTTCCCTATGGGGTGCTCCAATTTTGTTTGTTAAGAAGAAGGATGGTAGTATGAGGATGTGTATAGATTACCGGATATTGAATAGGGTCACTATTCGAAACAAGTATCCTTTGCCTCGAATAGATGATCTTTTTGCCCAATTGCAAGGTGCATCAGTTTTCTCCAAGATTGATCTAAGGTCTCGCTACCATCAGTTGAAAATTAGGCCTGAGGATGTGCCAAAGACGGTGTTTAGAACCTGCTATGGGCACTATGAATTTTTGGTTATGTCTTTTGGTTTGACTAATGCGGCTGCAACTTTCATGAGTTTAATGAATGGCGTGTTCAAGTCATTTCTTGATTCTTTTGTCATAGTATTTATTGACGATATTTTGGTCTATTCAAAAAGTGAGGAAGAGCATGTCAACCATCTTCTTATTGTTCTGGGTGTTCTTAGGAAACAAAGGTTGTATGCAAAATTTTCTAAGTGTGAATTTTGGTTGGCTTCGGTTGCATTTTTGGGGAATGTAGTTTCAAAAGAAGGGGTATTGGTAGATCCTCAAAAGATTGAGGCGGTTAAGAATTGGGTTTGGCCTAGCTCTGTGACGGAAGTTAGGAGTTTTGTGGGGCTCGCTAGCTATTATCGTCGATTTGAGAAGAAGTTTGCTTTTATTGCCACTCACTTGACCAAAAAGGAGATACCATTTGAATGAACTGAAAAATGTGAGGAGAGCTTCCAAAAGCTCAAGACTCTCTTGACCACCGCACCTATTCTAGCATTACAAGTGGAAGGTAAAGATTCTATTATTTATTGTGATGCTTCACATTCTGGTTTGGGTGCTGTGTTGATGTAGGATAAGAATGTTATAGGTTATGCATCGCATCAATTGAAGGTGCATGAGAGGAATTACCCAACACATGATTTGGAGTTGATAGCGGTAGTGTTCGCACTTAAGATTTGGTGACATTATCTCTATGGGGTTAAGTGTGAGGTGTTTACTAATCATCATAATTTACAGCATGTGTTCACTCAAAAGGATCTGAATTTGAGACAATTAAGGTGGATGGAATTACTTAAAGATTATGATGTCACCATGCAATACCATCCGGGCAAGGCTAATTTAGTGGCATATGCTTTGAGTCGAACAACGGTGAGTATGGGTAGTCTAGATTGCTTAAGTGTAACCAAATGACCTTTGGCTAAAGAAATTCAGACCTTGAGGTCTATGTTTATGCAGTTGGGCATCTCATAAAGAGGTGGGGTGTTAGCTAGCAATGAAGTGAGGGCTGATGCTTATCATGACCAACGACCCTAACCTACTAGGTGAAATCACCATTAAATTACATCAAGCCTATCAACAAGCAAGACCCAACAATAATATCAACACATATTTGCTAAATCACACCCCAAGAATAGGGTTTTTAGCCACACATCAAGAAATAACAAAATACACCTAAAATGATAGTAAAATCAAGTGGGTATAAGAAATTAAACCTTGATTTAAGCAAAGGAAGAAGAATGGAGAAGACCCATTTCCAACTTGGGGAAGATGAAATCCTTCTTTCTTCAAGTCTCCCAAAAAACCCTCTCCAAACTTGAGAGAAAATATCCAAATAATACTATTCTATTCTGGAAATTAAAATAAAATGTTCGACTCACTAAAATTAATAAAAAGTTTAGTATTTATAGACTTCAGAAAATAGTGCTGGCGGATCATTCGACGAGGTTAGTCGGAATCACCGATTAACTCAGTGATTCTCCCTTTGGTGTAGTTCGTCGCCGTCTTGCACTAGCCTTCAGCATTGTCGTGCTCTGTGTCATTGGGCGACATAGTACTGCTTCGCGGATCTATTCGGCGGAACGCTGACTGCTCCTTTCATCATCTTTTTGATCCTGCTCCTTCAGGGCTTTGCGTACTGGAACAAAGGGCGGAGTTCGTCCCTTCGGCGAATCGTCAAGTGTGCTTGGTGATGCTCAGGCTTCAACTTCTTCGTTCTTTTAAGCCTTTTTGTTCCTTTTTGCGCCTAAGTGTCCATGCTTCCACTAAAACTTCAAATACCTGAAACTTAAGAGTTTTCATTAGATATTAAGACAAAATAAGCATTTGAGGACACTATTTCTATTAAAATAACGCCCTAAATGAGTCCAATTTGTGGACTCATCAAGGACCACATTCATTGAAGAGATTAAGGCCAAACAATTTGAGGATGAAAATTTGAATGAACTTAAAAAGAAGACTGCGATTGGTAAGGCACAAGAGACCACTCTTAATGCGGAAGGTGTGCTCAGTTTTAAATGAAGGATTTGTGTTCCTTGAGTTGATGACTTGAGTCAGAAATTATTGATAGAATCCCATGGTTCGCGATATTCCATTCATCCGGGTGTGACCAAGATGTACCAAGATGTACCAAGATGTACCAAGATTTGAAGCGAATTTATTGGTGGCGCCGGGCATGAAGAATGATATAGCGGAGCTTGTGGCTAAGTGTCAAAATTTCCAACAAGTAAAATATAAGGATCAAAGTCCTGTAGGTTTGATTCAAAGAATGTCGATTTCGGAATGGAAGTGGGAAAGGATAGCTATGGATTTTGTGGTTGGTCTTCCCAAGACTTTGGGGAAATTTGATTCTATTTGGGTAGTGGTTGATAGATTGACTAAATCAGCCTATTTTATCCTGGTAAGAATAGATTATTATGCTAAACAGTTGGCTAAATTTTATGTGAAAGAGATAGTGAGGTTGCATGGGGTGCCCTTTTCTATCATCTCAGACTGTGGTAACCGATTCACATCCAAGTTTTGGAGGAAGTTACATGATGAATTGGGCACACAACTCACTTTTAGTATAACCTTCCACCCACAGACAGACGGGCAGTCCGAGAGGACTATTCAAGTGTTAAAAGACATGTTGAGGGCATGTGTGATTGATTTTGGAGGGCATTGGGATAAGTTCTTACCTTTGTGTGGGTTCTCCTATAATAATAGTTATCACTCCAGCATAGATATGACACCTTTTGAGGCACTTTATGGGAGGGGATGTAGATCACCCATATGATGGTTTGAGACTGGAGATGTGAAACCTTTAGGGGTTGATTTAGTGAAGGATGCTCAAGATAAGGTGATGAGTACTCAAGCTAAACGTCTAGCGGACCAGAGTAGACAACAAAAGTATGCAAACCATAAGGTAAGAGATATGGATTTCAGACCGATGAGAATGTTCTTCTTAAGGTATCACCCATGAAAGGGGTGATGAGATTTGGCAAGAAGGGCAAGCTAAGTCCACAATACATTGGTCCCTTTGAGGTTATTGAATGTGTAGGGCCAGTGGCTTATAGATTGGTTTTACCTCCTAATCTATCTAGAGTTCATCCGGTATTCCATGTGTCCATGTTGAAGAGATATCATGGTGACGGTGATTATATCATTAAGTGGGACTCAATTGTGTCAGAGAAAGACCTCTAATATGAGGAGAAACCAATTGCAATTCTTGATCGTGATGTGCGTAAGTTGAGGACCAAGGAGATTAAGTCCGTGAAAGTTCAATGGAAGCAATGTCCAGTCGAGGAAGCTACTTGGGAAACCGAGAGGAACATGCGAGATAAGTATCCCCAATTGTTCATTGATTTAGGTACTACCATTCTTTCTTTAGCCTATTTTTCCTAAGTTGTTACTCGTGGACGAGTGATGGGTAAATTGGTATCTATTGTAACGATCGGGTTCCGTTGTTATTTAAGAGCCAACGGGGAAAATTTTTGGGCTAAAAAACTTTTTTGTAGTAACTTGAGATTTCCCAACCTAGTCCAGATTTGGATGAAATCGGAGTCTGTGAGGTCTAGGGAAATTTGGTAGCAATTGGGTGATCTAATTATGAATTCGATCACATGAGTAGATAGGTAAGTCGTTAAGGAACCCGTACGACTTTACATAATTGAATTCGGGTGAGTAGAACTCCTAAAACTGATGTTGGCGTGAACAGGTAGTTTCTCAGTGTCGTTGGTTGAAGGTGTGTTGTGAAATAGGGTCTTAAATTTATTATTTTTGCTCACTGTTCGGGGCAAACCGCTATGGCGGGGATTTCTGCCGCCAGGGTGGGGCCGCTGTAGCTGGGTGAGGCCGCTTTGGCGGGGCAGACGCAGTTTAAAGTCGGAAATAAATCCCAAAATCGTTTGATTCTGCAATTTTTGAACTTGAGAGCTAAGGAACGAACCAAGGGCTTTTCTTAACAGTCTTCCACCATTCTTGAGGCTAAAGGTAAGAATTTCACTCCTCGAATCTGTTTTTCGATTCGAAGAACGTAATCTAATGGGTAATTAACGATGGGGGAGGGTTTTGATATGGAATTATGGTAGAAACAACCCTAATTTGGATATGGGGATCATGGTTATGATCTAGGGTTGATAGAATTCTTAGTAATTTGGGTAATTAGTGATTTTTTATTGATTTCCGTGTTATTATGATTGTTTGTAGACTAAGAACAAGTGGAATGAATCCGGAAATGGAAGAACCAACTTTCTTAGGGGTTTCAAGCTTGTTTCGAGGTAGGTGATGATTGTGATTTTATGATTGTGTGATGTATGGTTGTTCTTTCTTCATTATGATACATGTATGTATGCGAATGTTGCGTTATTGATCACATTAATTGTAAATGAGGATATATGAATGATGAATGCCATGAATCATGACTTGATTGTATGATTATGAGAATGTACTTTATGATTGTGATTGTGGCTTGTTGAATGGATCGGGTGTTGCGTTCCGACACACTAACTTGGATTGGTTGCCACATTTCGGCATAATTATGGGATCGGTTGCCACGTTCTGGCATAATCATTGGATCGGGTACCATGGTATGCTAACAATTTGGGTTTAGGTTTTATTAGAGGACCACTTGATATAACTGTGATGTTTGAGAATCGTGAAATTGTTCGTTGTTCGTAAAATGATGATGATATTGTATATGTTTGGTGTATGCATATTATTGTATTGTTTTCTTGACTTATGTATGTTGCTCTTAGTGGGATAGCCGCATGATCCTACCAGTACAATGTGGTTGTGTACTGATACTGCACTTGTTCTTTCTTTGTTAAGTACAGGGCATCTTCAGGCGGCTATTGACAGACTTCGCTTAGAAGATCAGTGATCGTCGTTCGAATTCAAGGGTGAGCCAGTTCTTCCAGGCTGCCATGAGTTCTCTTTCTGTCTATGGCCACATTTCAGACTTAAACATTCTAGCTAGTTGTTAGTACATTAGTTTGGGGTTGTAACCCTTCTTGTTTAGACTTATGGATCTTGTTAGATGTTTTGGTACATTGACTTTCAAGTTCTAGGCATTACTTCCGCAATGTTAGATATGTTTTAGTTGTTAGACTTTTGTTTGAAGTTTATGGGAACTCCCTATTTCTTTCCTTAGCATTTAGCTTGCTTCAGTAACTTAAATGCTTTAGTATTTTGATTAAGTTGGTTAGCTAATTAGTATTAATGGTTCTCCCACCAGAGGGTTAGTGTGGGTGCCAATCACGATAGTCTGGGTCGTGACAATTAAAATATTATTAATTAATAAAACTCTTATAAAAATAAATACATATACAAATATATCGTACCCAAGAATTTTTTCACGACTAATTAAGATATAGTAGGAAGGAAATATACATATACCTTTTTTCATATTTCGATTAAAATACCATGTTATCAATTCATGCGTGGTGCTACGATAAAATTCTAAAAAAACAAACTTTTAAGTCTTTTATACTCAAAGAATGACAACTGTAAACACCCGAGGTGTTACAGAGGGATTAATATTGGGTCATATTCTTTTATTTGGAAACTTTTAAAAATTAAAAATTACCTCAAATTGTATTATTTGAAAACACTCATCATTTATAGTTTGAATGAATTTCAATCCTAACTAGTTGTACAAAATTTATATAATTACATACATATTTTATATAGTTTTTGTCCGAGCTTACTCTCCGAAGTCACTTCTAATTACAAGTAGTAATAGTAGTTTTTCGTATACAAAATCAATGGTATTTTCTATTTGTTTTGTTTCTCTTTTTTCAGATTCATATTAGTTGTATTCACTACCATGACTTTTTACGAAATATGTTCAGTATAAAATGATAATACAAACTTGTGGATATGTTAATAGTTTTAAAAACTTATGGGTATAAATAATATTTATTTTAAAAGTCAAATATCTTTCTCAACAACTATGGTCAAACACATGATGAAACTTCACTCAAAAATGACTTGCCAAAAAATGGAAATCAATGACCAAATGCTAGCTATAAGTTGTTTTTCAATTTTGAAATGTCAACTTCCTGTTTAGCCATAAAAAGTAGAAATAGAGCCCGTTTGGCTTAACTTAAAAAACGTAGTTATTTAAAATTACTTTTTAAAAATTTAAACGTAACTTTTACGTTAAAAAATGAAAACTTAGGAAATACCTACTTTTAACTTTTTAAAAGTATTTTATATTATTTTTAATTTTGTCAAAAATTATCAAAAGCTAAAAATAACTTAAAAGTATGTTTAATCAACTTTTTCGCCAGTTCAAATAGGCTCATAGTTTTTGGAAAGAAAAAAAAAACTTGGTAAAAAGTGTTTCACCATATAACTTGTCAGTTTTTTTAACAAATATGTTTGACAAATAAAATATACAATTTTTCAAAATTTAGAAAAAATAGTTGTGTCATTATTCAGAAATATATTAGTTGCATTCATTAATATAATTTTACTTTGGTTAACGTTCATGAGGATAAATTTCTAAATATTTCCCTCCGCAGGTCAAATTGTGTCGCAACTCAAAAATGGATGTGATGACATTCGTCTTATTCCACTAAGACAAGTCAGTCTAAAACTCAAATTATACAATAAATGTGGAAGTAAAATGAGAATAAAAGTCTAATACTACAGAATAATGCGGAAATTCATAACTAACTTAAATATACCCCCAAAACCTTGTTGTCACGTGTACAAGCCTCTAAAATAGAACAAGATCATAAATAAGAGTAATAAGGTCTGATGAGATGATAAACAACAACCTCACAAATCTCCATAGGAAGCCCTAGAAGAAGATAAGAGAGAGTGTAATGATGATCCGGGCTCATAACCTACACAAATGTAGAAGCAAGGGTGAGTACCAAATCACACGGTACTCAACAAGAAAACTCCTAAACACAAGTTAAGAATATAGAATACGAGTACTCCTACTACCCTAACCAAACCTCCACAACTACAACCTGCATAAAACCAACTCAACCTAACTGTTCACAATTTCATAGAACACAACTCAATTATAACATTCCAACAATTACAGATCAGGAACATACAAGATCAAGTTCATCAATCACAAGTTCCACTGAAAGGCACTCACAAATTCACAAATGATAAAGATATGCAATGCAATGAAACACAATATCAAGAATAGTGATGCATGTCTAACCTAATGATACACACCCATTGTCTCTCAGTTCGGGACCCATGGAGGACTAATCTATCCATGCATCGTTGCGGTGTGTGACACGAACCTTGATAATAAAATCCATCACGGCGTGCGACACGTCCCTCGATAATAGAATCCATCGCAGCGTGTGACACATCCTTCGAATCATAATATTCGTCTCGGCGCGCAATACGTTCCTCGAAATGGTACATCCTCTTTAATTTCTTATTCTTCCTCAATTCACATAACACTTGTCACAACCATGTCTCATACCCAATGCAACTGACATGTTCACATAATGAGGAGATGACCATTTTCATGACAATGCACAATTCACAACAACATAATTGTGATACAACATCAACAATGAATCAGTAAGCCTCTCAAAAAATTCTCAACACATCACACACCAATAATTAATCACATTGCCTTTTATTACCCATTTTTCATCATTAGAATTATTCAATATGGACAAGTCAACCCATCACCAAGTCCCATTACTCCCCAACACATACTACAAGGAAATATACGATTCTATACACCTAACAAGGGTTGAGAAATCAACTTGCCTCAAACAATCAAATAATTTCTCCATGACTTGAGCCTTCCCCTTTCGTTGGGCTTCCAAATCAATGCAAGCTATTCACATAGATAATCACAGTAAGATTTAGAAACTAACAACACCTATATTGCTATACTTCTAGCCTAGACCCCAAAAATCACTCAATCTTGTCTAGGCCCATAAGGACAAAAACTGGAATATTAGTAAATTAAATTAAAATACTACCTATCTAATTTACCCATAAATTATATAGCATAGATATATAACTAAGTTCCTAATTTTGATGTCAATTAATATGTCAACTCTCATATTTTTTGAATTTCTACCCTATGGTTAAATTATAATTTCTCCAATATCATAAATTTAATGATATTCATATAATACAATACACTTAATATTTAATTACATGTACTAATGTATCAGAACTTGGGTCACAACATGATACCCACGAGGAATCCAAAAATTCAACCCAGATTACATCAAATTTATTCACGAAGTGCATAACCTTAATTTTTTAAGTCTATATATATAAATCAATTCCCACCCCAAAATTTGTCCCATTAAGGATCCAATTTCAACAGAGAAGACACAATTAATTTTCAAGTCCTTTTCCTCCACCATTAAATTATAATATTACTTGATTAACTCTTATCGTTTAATGAACAAAAACAGAAATTAACTTCATATTGGATTCCCCAAAATCTCTCTGCTCTAATAATTGACGCTACATAGTGGTTATTATTGGATACAAGTAATTTAATAATTTGACTATCTGGTGTTAATGCTTTCACCAACAATTATTAAAAAAAAAAAACACAACAACATTGGCAGATGCATTTAGCAATAATCAAAACAAATCATAGAAGCCATAGAGAAAGTTCTTACTTGATGCAAGCAGCCGCCATTTTGTTTGTTATGCCGTAGTTGTACTGCCCTCCTCGGGAGGTTATTTTTTTCCAAAGAATTAAGATCTAAAGTGGAATAGGGTATTAATTTTAATTATATTATATATGGACTTGACCCATTAATCATCAACTACATTAATTATTTTAAATTACCCTTTAAATAAAAGACCATAGTTAAATGAATAGTCCAAAATTCTCAAACCAACTTCATCAGCTGATAAAAAAAAGACTTGGGGCAACTATTGGGAGGAGTAAAACATTAATTTATACGAAAGTTTCCAAAATATGACCTTTCGAGTCATTATATTATCCATCACTAAAAACCATATTCGTCCTCGAACATAAGGAGGAAGAAGAAAGAATAACCGACGTTACCAAATCTGAGATATTATCTTCCAGAGTCGGTGTACATCTCTCCAAATGAGCTCCTTTTTAAGACCATTCTATCAAGATCTACTACTAAGAAGTGAATCTCAAATCAAAATTTGGTAAATCTACAAATCAGGAGTGATTACCAAGTCATAGACTAATCCATGAACCCAATTTGGACTTAAACCCTCTAGGCCATAACAAAACCACCAGGACGAATCTTTTCTCATATAACTACGATAAAATTCTTAATCAATTCTGGCTACAACAAAGAGTTAACCTGAACCAACCAACCCATACTCATAATGCACAAACCATCACAAAGCTTATCAAGATACAATTCTCACAACCTAGTCATTCCATGAGCTTAAATTATAAGAATTTAATCTTTACACATCAGGTACCCATCACGGGAAATTCAAACTTATCTAACCCAAAGAAGGAAATGTTCAAGTAATCACTCAGCGGGCCATACATCCAAGTATACAAAACCTTACTATCGCAATGCTAGATTAGTAACTGTGATTGTAGACAAACCTTAAGATTAACAGAACTAGATCGAATGATCCCCACATTCAATCAGACATAGCCAGAATGTGACCTCGAAGACGCGATGAATATTAAGACTAACAGACAATTATAACTATTCATAGTATCTCTTCTATAAGTTCTCATAAGTAAGGTTGTGTGTGTAGACCCACTAGAAAAATTCAACTGCACCAAGGCAACACCAAATCTGTCAGATCTGAAATGACCAAGTTTGCATAAGCATCCTATCCTACCATGAGGACATCGCAAGATCGGTACACCCGATCCACCGCTAGGGATTCACCCACAGAAGTAAAAACATGCAAGGTCATAGGTAGTGATCATACTCCAAACCACGTGCAGGATGAAATTAGTGGTCGCATAAGAACGTATGAAACAAAGATTGAATAACACTACATGCTTCCTCTAAAAAGCCCATATCAAACATTTCCACTCAGTTGACTCAAACTCCTTGATTTTTCGCTACCCACAATCCACCTGTCACGACCCAAGGCTACCCCCTAGATGTTACACGGCATACAAGACTCCAAAAAGCCTCATACAAGCCTCATAGCATATCATAACATAAGAATATAGGAAATAGTGCAGAAATTTAAAACTTTTCTTTACAATCGAAGTCTTTTATAAAAACAAATGGGAGTCTACAACACTATGTCTCAAACCATCTATAACACTTGAATACAATCTTAGGGACACAACCCTTACAAAAGTCTAAAACATAATAAAAGACAAAAAAGGACATAATGGTCAAGTCCTTGAATACTATGAGGACTCACCAAGCTTTTTCTTTTTGATCTACTATGATCCTAGCCACGAAGATGGAAGTCGATATCGCTGAACCCTACACTTTGTGAAAAATGTAGAAGAAATATGGGTTAATACAAAATGCACTAAGTATGATAGCCATGTATAAACACCTTTGAAATCAGGCTAAAATGGGACATTTTAGTTGGATGCATGCACTTTTCTAGTTTAAACCATCATACAAGTTAGTGTGGAAACACAAGTCATAAGCATAAAAGACATCATGATAAGACATAGACTATAGCATGGTAGATAACAATCACATCTAGTTAGTATAAGGAATACCATTAGGAACATATACATAGTCAACACAATCTAGTTTTAGTATGACATGAGAGAAAACACTTCATGAGTCACCTCAAGGCAAGCTTGTGCAATGCATAGGTAAGATCCCATACTCCCACCTATAGTAAGCAAGTCACTTTAGATCCTCATTCTTATTTACTATGTTTTAATCTCATCCTTAGCTTATTTCTCTTAGACAAGGAAACATTCGCTTTTAGTCAACTATATGAAGGAAATTAACCCATGGCAACAATGCAAGTTAACATACAACACTAGACGTAGCCTTACGAACTAATGAAATTTTCATCTAGTTACAAGCACATTCACTACATGAATAATCATGACATAAAAGGAATCTACCGCAACTACTCTCAAAGCCTACTTGTGCAATGCATGGATGAAGTCCCATACCCCCACCCACACTAAGTAGTACTTTTTGAATAGCCATAGTTCATCCTAAAGTTGAACTTGTGGGAATTAGCTTTAACCAACATAGACCATGAGAGCTTATTCATGGAATCCGGTGTCTACCCCACACCGTAAGGGGGTATCCTACTTTCCTAAGGTAGAACCTAAACTATTAGCTTGGAAATGAATCCAATGATTAAATAACCTACGGGGGCATGTAGTTATGGGATAAGGGGATTGATACTAGAAAACCCGACCTCTACTAACACAAGGGTTTCCATCCCAAGATTTTGTTCCTAGAAACCCAACCTCTACTATCGTGAGGGCTTCCATCTCATATCAATATCCACTCGGTGCTAAGCATAATTCCCATTGAGTTTTTATTAAGTCTTGACTTAATTTACTAATTATGGAAGGGTGTCTTGACACTCAATCCAACCAACTCATGCAAAAGCTCCTAGATTCAATAGGGGAGACTAGTCTTCAACCCTTAGAATCACCACATGTGACAAACCTTTCACATTGTATGGTATTCATGTCTAAGTGTGCAAGTAAGGAAAATCATCCAATCATCATAACAATTAGATTATAATGTATTCTCTTTACTCTCAAAGCAATCTAATTGAATGCACACAAGTCTCATACACATAGCTAATTCTCATGGGTTGCCCTTCAAGGGCTATAGATCTCATTCAACCAATCAATCTAGAATTACTACATTAGATATAAATGATGACATGATTCAAATAAGTAAGCTACTACAAGAAAATCTCATACTATTCAACTCACCATAACTCACCCTCATCACATAGTCACAATTTGGGGACATGGGTGTCCGTGGGGTCTTGGAGGAAATTCAACATCAAAACCATATAAATTCCTTAATTAATACATAATTCAAGTAATCAATCCATTATATTCATGATTCTACAACATACTACTAATACCAATCAACACCCACACTTTAAGATCTAATTTGAGAAATTAGGGTAATTCATGGAAGATTTTTATCATAAAACTACCATAAAACAGCAATTAAACATCGATCTAAGATAATTAAATCATAAAAACGTTTTAGAAAGAATCTATGGCTTCGAGTGAAAACCCTAGGTTTTGGAGACTTTGTCTACTTTGAAATTGAGAGTTTAAGGACTTCACCCTAGACCTTGACTTCTTCTTCTCCAATGGAGGTTTTTAGTGAGAGAAATATTTGGGGGAAAGTTAGTTATGAACTTGGGATTTGGGATTAATGAAGTAAATAGGTTAGTTAATGGTTTAAAAATACTTATATAAGTTTATTAAAATGAATTAAAATGACCCTACACTCAAATAAATAAATTTTGAAATTTCCTAAAACTAACTCACCTTGGCTGACTTTGAGGCAGCTTTGCAGAACCCATCCACGACCCTCACCCACGGGGCATGGATGGACCCACAGACCGTACTGGTCAATCGTGGGTTGGGGTCTGTAGCTCTTCAACTTGGCCTTTTTCCACGAAGCACCACCCACGGAGTGTGGACCACCCTACGGGGCATAGGTCCCTCCGTGGGTCACTATATTTGGGCAATTTTGGGGATGTTTTAGGGTCCTCCTCAAGGACCCCTTGGGTGGTCCTTGGGGGGTCATACCTTGACGCCCTAACCCTAAGACCCTCATTCTAAGTACGGGAATCATTTTACACTTCTAAACCCCACATCAAACTCAAAAACTCTTACGTAAGGCTCTAGTTTCACCTACTAGTTTTCCGGGTTGTTACATTATCTCCCCTTTGGGAACATTCGTTCTCGAATGACACTTCTAAACACTTTATGGAGTCAAAGACTCAAGCTAGTATCCCATCATGCATGCAACATCAAAATAATGCACAATTCAAAGGAGGAAACATTAACTCCGTCTCAACACATAAACAATGCAATACAAGGGAGTAGGAACTTCATCTAACAACCCAATATGCATGAAACTCAGTATTTCTCATATTCACAAGAGGAACTAACTTTTCCCCATCTAAACAATGCTCAACACAATGTCGTGGAGCCAATATGCCAATACTCTCAAAAGCACTCTAAAGCATGTTCATCAACACATCTCATGAAGTCAAATAGGCAACTCATACTAAATGCACAACAACATGAGGAACATTAATCATAAAAACTCATTTTCTCATTAAAACACGAATTTCACCAAGAACATGCATAATTTAAGGGAACCATGGAAAACTCATAATTCACACATGACTTCCAAAACAAGGGAATTTTAGAGGAACTACTTACAACATCCAATTCTTTAGAATCATGAAACAAGTCAAGGGAAACTTATCATTTCCAAGCGTAAGGAGGAATAGAAGAAAGATAAGGGTATCGGTACATCTCATTGGCCCTTGGCCTCCCAAGTAGCACCCTCACACAAAGACCACTCCTTCACACTTCCATGAAAGTAACTTCCTAATTCTTCTACTTCTTAACTTGCCAGGCTAAGACTTCTACCGGTACCTCTAAATTTAGAGAGATTCTCATTTAAGCATCCTAGCTCACAAAAAAACTTACTAACACCACTCAAGATCTCATATGAGCCTACCGAACTGAAACTAAACTTCTCAAACCCACTACACCCCTTAAGGTGAGAATTTCAAGACAATACAAATCATGAACATCAAAACACCCAATGACCTGGCTATCTAAGCACATCATCTGCCCCTTGGGAGTAGGCCTATACAGACTCTTCTAAGCCTCATCTCTTTTGATTCGAAGGTCGGAACAAGTTATCACTCAACTTTCACATTTATCTCTTAAGGTGATTCTAAACCTTGGCGAATTACACTTGTACTCCCTCCTAAAGGAGTTTACTCACTAAACATCTCTAGGCATTACTCAAACATTTTATCCATCAAAATCTCCCAACACACCCTAAAACTCTTCATGACTAAGTTGGGTTCTACCAACAAACACATATAACCATAATGAAACCCATTTATACTAAGGAAAATATCAAGTCTATCAAGTCATAAAAGACAAGCAACACCGGAATCTAAATAAGCATAAAATACATACCAGGAGCAATATTTGGAGGACACTCTTGTTCACCTCTAGCTTGGAGAGAAAAGGACCTAATTTGCCTTGGAGCTCTAGCACTTGAACCACTAGGACCGGAAGAAGGGTAGGGTTGAGACCTATGACGACTATCCCCTTTATTTCTAGCAACCTTAGGGCAATGCTTTATCTTATGGTTCGACTCACCACAACCGAAGAAAATCTTGGAACCCGCTAAGAATTTACCCAAATGTCTCTTATTACACCTAACACAAAGAGTCCACAAGGACTCACTAATAATCCGAGGCTTAGGGTTATACACCCTCTCACCACTAAATCTTGGAAAAAACATTGAAGGACCTTGTCCGGAGAACCTTCCAAGAGAAGAACTATCATCTACCCTAACCCTCTTTTTCTCCCTCAACCCTTATTCAAGTTTCTCTTCCTCAATTTGGAGAGAAAAAACCACAAGGTGAAAAATATTCATATCATGATCAAGCATATCCATACGACAGTCTTTTCCCACTAGTTCAGACAAACCCAACAAAAACTTACTTATTTTCGACCTAGGATCGGTCACTAGAATTGGAACGTACCTAGACGATCGATTGAACCTTAATACATATTCCTTAACACTCATATAACCTTGTCTAAGGTTAATAAAGTCAAGCATTAAAGCTTCTCTCATCTCTAACGGGAAGAACCTATCTAGAAAGGCACTTTTGAACACTTCCCACTCTATGGGACTTCTTCCTACTGGTCTTGTCATGCCCCGAGATACCCCTGAGATGTGGACACGGGACCTAGGATAACAAGTGACCCCAAGCTAACCCTGCTGGCATAATCATGAGCATATTAAAGATAAACTGAGAAATTGTAACACCCCGGAAACTAGTAGACTAAACTAGAACCACAAGCTAGGGTTCTAAGGTTTGATGTATGTGAAATAGAGTCGTATATGAGACTTTCCGTACTTTGAATGAGGGGCTTAGTAGTTGAACGTCAAGATACGTGTTAGACCCCGTAGTTTAGAAGACTATCTATGGATAGGTATAGGGTTGCAAGGGCCTAATAAATCAAGATAGAGTGAAAGAGAACTTGTTCTCCTAGGTGCCTAGTTGGCGATTGGGCAGCTTGATCGCCCAAGGAACTTGGTGATGCGCCAAAGGGAACCTAAGGTCACCTAGTGGACTGCCCTTTTGACCTATGTGCTGGACCAAAGGGCGAGCTAAGTCATAGCTCGCCAACCTACTTGGCGAATCGCCCATTGACCCCCTAGATCGCCTAAGTGAACTGCCCCATTATTGAGCTTGCTGGAAATTTGGGCGAGCCAAGGGTCCGCTTGGCGAGTCGCCTAGTGCCCTTGGCGAGCCATGG